>JAREIK010006307.1:0-60980 GCA_029783825.1 Sapria himalayana | reverse complement strand
AAAGCATCATCAGCTATACATGTAGAAATTTTAGCTCTAAGAGAAGGAGTGAGACTATGTAAAAAATTAAAAATTAACCACATAGACATTCAAATAGACTCGGACATAGTGGTAAACCTAATTAACAAAAACATAATGAGATGGAAATACGAGGAAGAAATGGAAAAAACTCTACAAGTAATGTAAACATTAGATTTCTCTATTAAACACATACTCATAGAGGCTAATTCCCTTGTGGATATGCTAGCCAAAGAAGGAAGAATAAGAGGAAAACAAGAATATAAAAAAGAGATCCTTCGGATAAATATACAGGTATTGTAAAAATAGATAGGAAGGAGTATCCTTATATTAGAAAATTAAATTATAGTAATAAGGTAATCTATAGTAAAGCAGTAAGATAAGCTTAGAAGAATTCTAAGTGCTTCTTATAGGTATATGTTCATATATAAGCTGCTAGATCACAAGGTGAACCAAGAAGCAGAGTTTACTCCTAGAAAAAAATTTAGAGCGATGGGTATTATGGAAAAGTTCAGATAAAGGTTTTGGTGATTCAAGAGTCACCTGGTCTTGAGGGGTGACTTATAAGAATTACCCTGCCAAACTATAGGGTTAATTATCTGTATTGCAGGGCAGAAGTTAGATAAGTTAGCAGATCAAAGAGAGGAACTTAACAGGGCATAAGTTCCATGGTTGATAAGGGTTTTAAAAGGAAAAAGAAGAAAGAGAGTGGGTAGGGGTTGGCCTGGTTTTTTTGTAGGATTGTAAGAGAAGGAGAAGTACAGAAAGCAGAAACATAAACTCAGGGAGGGCTGACATACCTTTTATGGGCAGTCACTTACAGAGATAAATTACAAAGGCTCATGGCAAATCAGCAAAATGCAAGGGACAACAAACACAAAGGAGAATTATAAATTTATATCTATGTGGCATGGTCAGGTTGCTGTTTTGCAGGGGATAGAATTACAAATGAAGTTCATAGGCTACTTGAAACGGACGAGAGAAGAGAAGAATGATGATAGATTGAATATGGCAGACATATTTTATTTATTAGGTTATTTTGTGGTCTAAATTGTTAGGCACAGAGTATAGTGTCTGAATGCTTGAGTTTGTAATGATTAAGGGTCTATTTTATTTTCAGTTGCTGAGGGTGTGTTAAGGTGTCAATACTACCTGTAAGTTTGGTAGAGGCAGGGTCTTTAATGAAGTTTGTTTTGGGTCAGTAAGAAAATTTATCCGAGGAGGGGTAGGAGGTGCCCTTGAACAAAGCATCTCAGCATGTGCACAACGATTAAAAAGTAGAAAGATGATTTACAAGGAACTAAGTGGACAACAAAAAACAAACAATTTGAATGGAAAGTAGTAACTAAAACGTATGATGACCAATGGCATGACTGCAGAACCAGTTAAGGCTCATCAGATAATTCAGATTCCAGAACAATAAGAGGCTCGGAGGGGCATCATAGTGATTGGATAAAAAAGGAATCCCTAGAATTGCTTTTCTATTTAATTTTGTTTTTTATTTTCAAGTAAGGGGTGTGATAGGGTAAATGGTAGAATATAGTTTGTAAAATGGTATTCCTCCGCCAAAAGAAAGTGTTATTTTTATAATAAAATAAACATTATTAAAAAAGAAGTATAAAAAGAATAAGTAGAATAATAAGAATAAGAAGATAAGAAAATAAGAAGAATATAAAGAATATGAAGAATATAAAAGAATAAAACAATAACATGAATAAGAAGAATATGAACAATATAAGAATAAAAAAAATAAGAAGAATAAGAATAATGAAAATAATTAGAAGAAAATGAAGGAAAAATAGAATAAGAAGAATAAGTATAATAAAAAGAATAAGAAGAAATTAAGAATAAGAAGAATAAAGAGGAAATAAAAGAATTAGAAGAATAAGAATAATATAAGAATAAGAAGAATAAAAAAAATAAGACAAAACCTAAGTATTAGAAATAAGAAAAATAGAAGAAAAGTAGAATAAGAAGAATACGAAGAATAAGAAAAATAAAAATAATAAGAATAATAAGAAGAATAATAAGAATAAGAAGAATAAGAATAATAAGAATAATAAGAAGAATAAAAAGAATAAGAAGAATAAGAAGAATAAGAAGAAAAAAAAAGAAGAATAAAAAAATAAGAAGAATAAGAAGAATGAGAAGAATATGAAGAATAAGAAGAATAATAAGAAAAGAAGAATAAATAGAATAAGAAGAATAAGAAAAAGAAGAAGAAGAAGAAGAATAATAATAATAATAATAATAATAATAAGTAGAATAATAAGAATAAGAAGAATAATAAAATAAGAAGAATAACAAGAACAAGAAGAATAAAAAGAATAAGAAGAAAAAAAGAAATATAAGAATAAGAAATAAAAGAAGAATAAGAAGAATAATAAAAATAAGAAGTATAAATAGAATAAGAAAAATAAGAAGAAAAGAAGAATAAGCAGAATAGGAAGAATAGAAAATAAGTCGAATAACAAAAATTCGAAAAATAAGCAGAATAAGAAGAATTAAAAGACTTATAATAATAAGAATAATAAGAAGTAAAGAAAAATAAGAATAATTAGAAGAATAAGAACTACAAAAAGAATTAGAAGAATAAAAGATTAAAAAGACTATAAAGAATATGTTGAATAAGAAGAATAAGAAAAATAAGAAGAATATGATGAATAAGAAGAAAAGAAGAATAAAAAGAACATGAAGACTAAGAAGAATAAGAAGAAACATGAAAAATAAGAGACTAAGCAGAACATGAAGAATAAGAAGAACATGAAGAATAAGAAGAATAAGTAGAGTACGAAAGTAAGAAGAATAAGAAGACATTAAACAGAAGAAAATGAATAAAAAGAATAAAGAGACTAAGATGAATTAAGAAGAATAAGAAGTATAAGACGAATAAGAAGAATAAGAAGATTAGAAGAATTAAAAGCATTAGAAGAATTAGAAGAATTAAAGAATACGAACAATTAGAAGAAAAAAAAAGAAGAACATTAAGAAGAATTAGAAGAATAAAAAGCATCATCTATTTTTGATTTATGAGGTTTGCAAAGGGAGGGAAGGAGATAAG
Organism: Sapria himalayana; assembly: GCA_029783825.1. Classification (NCBI taxonomy): domain Eukaryota; kingdom Viridiplantae; phylum Streptophyta; class Magnoliopsida; order Malpighiales; family Rafflesiaceae; genus Sapria; species Sapria himalayana. The sequence goes on along the minus strand of JAREIK010006307.1, from coordinate 57,901 downwards.
GGGTAAATGGGTGCGGCATGAAATTAGTCAAACATTGCTTGTTTGCAGGTTAGTAATACAAACATAAAAGACAACACCATAAGGGATCAAGTGTCCTGGTGGTTATTAATATTGATAAAATAAAATGAAGGGAAAATGGGGGGGATAAAAATAATATTGATAAAAATATTGGTATGGATAATGTGCTGTCTGTTTTTGCAAGAAAGAATTAAGGTAGGATAATATCAGGTTAGGGATATATAGAAAGTGAGTTTCTATTGTCCTGGAATTAAAAGTTCAGCAGTAAAATAGTTTATCAGTAGAATAAAGCAACAGCCATTTGAGTAGAATTTGGTCCGATGGGAGGGCCCGTGCAAAACTATATAAATCACATCCCGGTCATGTGAGATGTGCTTTGCTAGTATTGCTGCTGTTGTGATTTTGTTGCTTTATTGTAAGGGCATGATCAAAATAGAGGAAGTAACAAACAAGAGGGAGAAGAGGTAGTAGGAATAATAAATTGCTTATAGCAAGTAGGACAAAGTAAGAGGTTAGAATGCTGTTACTTGCTAACTATGTTATCTTGCTATTTTTTTTCTTTGTTTTTAAATAGCAGGAAGTAGTAGGTGGAAGAAAATAGAAACTAATTTATGAGGATCTAAAGACTGTCGTGGAGCAAAGTGGAGCAAAATGGAAAAATTAGAAGTATAAGGCGAGCTCGTAAAAGGGAAAGGCAGAACATTTTCTAATTAGAATAGATCTGGGCAAGGAAGAACTAACAAAATTTCAATATTTTTGTTATTTCGTTAATTTTATTTTAGAAAATAGAGGTTGTAAATGGGTTAAGTGTAGTTTCTTAGATTGTACTAAAGTAGTCCTCCGCCAAAGAGAGTGTTATATAATAAAATAAACTTTCAAAAATAAAAAAGAAGAATAAAAAGAATTAGAATAATAGAAGAATGAGAAGAATAAGATGAATTAGAATAATAAAAAGTATAAGAAGAACTAGAAGAATATGAGAATAAAAGAATCAAAAGAATAAAAAGATACGAAGAGTAAGAAAAATAAAAAGAATTAGAATAATAACAAGAATCAAAAATAATAAGAAGAATAAAAATAATAAGAAGAATAAGAATAATAGTAATAATAGAAAATATGAAGAATAATAAAATAAAAAGATTAATAAGGAAATATATTAGAAAATAAGATTATGAAAAATAAGAAAAATAAGAAGAATACAAAGAAAATAAAGAATATGAAGAATAAGAATAGAATAGAAGAAATATGAGAAGTGGAAGAATAAGAAGAATAGGAGGATATGAAAATAGGAAGATGAGAAGAATATGAAGAATATGAAAAATATGAGAATATGAAAAATATGAGAATAAGAAATATAAGAATAATTAGAAGAAATAGAAGAATAAGAAAATATAAAGAAAAAAGTAGAATAAATAAATAAAAATAGAAGAAAAAGTTGAATAAGGAGAAATATAAATAATAATAATAAGAAAAAATAAGAATAACAAAAAGAATAAGAAGGAACTACATATTTAAAGAAGAATAAGAAGAATACAAATAATAAAAAGAATAAGTATAATTAGAAGAATAAACAGGAATAATAAGAATAAAAAGCATAAGAAAATACTAATAATAATAATAATTAGAAGAATAAGAAAATAAAACAAGACTAATAAGAATAAGAAAATAAAAAGAATAAAAAGACTAAGAAGAGAACAAAAATAATAATAATAATATTATTATATTATTAAGAAAATAAGAAGAGTTAGAAAATAAAAAGAGAAAGAAAAAACAAGGAAAATGAAAAAAAAAAGAATAAGAAGAATATGAAAATAAGAAGAATATAAAAAGAATAATAAAAATAAAAATAAGAATATGAAGAATAAGAAGGAAAAGAAAAAATATAAAAAGAAAAAATAGAATAAAAATAAGAATAAGTTGTTAAGAAGAAATTGAAAAATTAGAAAAAAAAGAAGAATAAAAACAAAAGAAGAATAAGAAGAATAAAAAAAATAACAACAATAAGAAAAATAAGAAGAATAAAGATAAAAAAGTATAAGAAGAATTAGAAAAAGAGATGAATAAGAAGAATTAGAAGAATTAGAAGAATAAAAAAATAAGAAGAAAAAGACAATAAGAAGAATAACAATAATAATAATAATCAGAAAAATAAGAAGAATAATTAGAATAAAAAGAATAATAAGATTAATAAGATTAATAAGGAATATAAGAATAAGAAAGAAAGAAGAATAAGAAGAATAGAAAGGATATGAAGAATAGGAAGAATAAGGAATAATAGATAATTTGAATAATAAGAAGTATAAGAAGAATATGAAGAATAAGAATAAAAATAAAATAAAAATAATAATAAGAATAAGACGAATAAAAAGAATAAGAAGAATAAAAAGAATAATAAATTATAAAAATAAGGAAGAATAAGAAGAATAAGAAGAATAAGAAGGACTAAGAAGAATAAGATGAAAAAAGAATAATAAGAACAAGAAGATAAGACGAAAAGAATGAATATAAAACTAAGAACAATAAAATAATATAACTGTATAAGATGAATAAAAAAATAAGAAGAATAGGATGGTTATGAAGAATAGGAAATATTAATAAGAATGAGTAAATACACGAATAATAAAAACATGAATAAATAGAAGAATTAGAAGGATAAAAAAATAGTAGAATAAAAAGAAAAAGAAGAATAATTAGAACAAGTAGAATAAAAAAATAAAAAGAAAGAGATGAAGAAGGAGAAAAAGACTAATAAGAATAATAACAAGAAAATAAATAGAAGAATAAGGAATAACAAGAATAAGAAGAATAAAAAAAGTATAAGTAGAATTAGAAGAATAAAAAATACAAAGAATAAGAAGAATATAAAGATTAAAAAGTATAAAAAAAATAAAAATTATTACATGAATAAGGAGTAAAAGAATAATAAAATGAATAAGAAAATTAAAAAAGAATAAAATAAAAATAAAAATAATAATATGAAGAATAAGAAGAGTTAGGAGAATAAGAAGAGTATGGAAAATAAGAGAGAAAGAAGAAAAGCAAAAATATAGAAAAAATAATAATAATAATAATAATAAAAAGTATAAGAAGGATAAAAATAAAAAGCAGAATATTAATAATAAGAATAAAAGAAGAAAAGAAGAAAAGAAGAAAAGAAAAAAATCAAAAATAAGAAAATAAATTAAAAATAAGATAATAAGAATAGAAAAATTAGAAGAATGAGAAGAAATAAAATAAAAATTAGAAAAGAAGAATAAGAACACTAAGAAGAATAAAGATAATATAAAGAATAAGAAAGTAAGAAAAAAAAGATGAAATATAAGAATAAGAAGTATGAGAAGAATAAAAAAGAATAAGATAAATAAGAAGAATAAAAATTAAAATTAAAATACTAATAATAATAAGAAAATAAGAAGAAATATGTATAATAATAGAATAAGATGAACAATAAGATTAATAAGCAATAAAAAATAATATAATAAAAATATGAAGAATATGAAGGATCTATAGAATACGAAAGATAAGAATAATAAAAAGAATAAGAAGAATAAGTAGAATAAGAATAATTAAAGAAAGATAATAATAAAAACAAAAGAAGAATAAGAAGAATAATAAGAATAACAAGAATAATAATAATAAAAGAATATAAATAATAAGAATAAAAAGAATAAGGAGAATAAGATGAATCAGAAGGAATAAGAAAAATAATAAAAATAAGAAGAATATTAAGAATAAGAAGAATAAAGAGAATATGAATAATAATAAGAATAAGTAGAATACAAAAATAAAAGAATAAGAATAATAAGGATAGTAAGAATAATATGCATAATAATAACAATCAGAAAAATAAGAAGAATAAGTAAATAAAAGAATAAGTAGCATCATAGGAATAATAAGATAAAAAATAGAAGAATAAGAAAAATAGAAAGTTTAAGAAGAATAAGAAGAATATGAAGAATAAGAAGAATATGAAGTATGAGAAGAATAAGAATAATAATAATAATAGAAAGAATAAAAATAATAAGAATAATAAGAAAAGATGAATAATAAAAATAAAATGAATAATAAGAATCAGAATAATAAGAAGAATAAGAAAAATAAGAAGAATTAAAAAAAAATAAAAAGAAGAAATAAGAAGAATAAGTAAAATAAGAAAAATAATAAGAATAAGTAGAATTAGAAAAATAATAAGAATTAGAAGAATATAAAGCATAAGAAGAATAAAAAAATAAGAATAATAGGAAGGATATAAAGAATAGGAAAAATAAGAAGAATAAGAAAAAATAGAAAAATATGAAAAATACGAATAATTAGAAGAATTAAAAAAATAATAAAAAATAGAAGAATTATAAGAATATGTAGAAAAAGTAGAATAAAGAAAAAAAATAATAAGAAAAAGTTGAATAAAATGAAAAATAATAATAAGAATAATAATAAGAATAAGATAAATTAGAAGAATATGAAATAAAAATAATAAGAATAATAAAAAAAACTAAGAAGAAAAAAAAATAAATAATAAAATTACAAGAATAAGAAGAATAGGAACAATAAGAAGAATAAAAAGACTAAAATGAATAAGAAGAATAAGAAAAATAATAATTATTAAAAGATTAAGAACTAAAAGAAGAATAAGAAAAATAAAAAAGAATAAAAAGAATAATAAGAAGAAAAAAATAATAATAATGATAATAACCTGAAGAATAAGAAGAGTAAGAATTAGAAGACAAAGAATTAAAATAAGAAAATGAACAAAATGAATAATAATATGAATAAGAAGAATAAAAAAATAAAAAGAAAAGGAAAAATATGAATAATAAGAATAAAAAAAAGAAAAGGAGAAAAAGAAAAAAGAAGTAAAAGAAGAAAGAGAAGAAAGAGTAGACATAGAAGAAATAGAAGAAATAGAAGAAGGTGAAGAAAGAGAAGAAAGAGAAGAATGAGAAGAAGGAGAAGAAAGAGAGGAAGTGGAAGAAGGAGAATAAGGAGAAGAAGGAGAAGAAGGAGAAGAAGAAGGAGATGAAGGAGAAGAAGGAGAAGAAGGAGAAGAAGGAGAAGAAGGAGAAGGAGAAGAAGAAGAAGAAGAAGAAGAAGGAGGAGGAGGAGAAGAAGGAGAAGAAGGAGAAGGATGAGAAGAAGGTGAAGAAGGAGAAGAAGGAGAAGAATGAGAAGAAGGAGAAGAATGAGAAGAAGGAGAAGAATGAGAAGAAGGAGAAGAATGAGAAGAAGGTGAAGAAGGAGAAGCAGGTGAAGAAGGAGAAGAAGGAGAAGAAATAGAAGAAAGAGAAGAAAGAGAAGAATAAAATGGAGGAGGAGGAGGAGAAGAATAAAATGAAAAAAAAGAAAAAAAAGAAGAATAAGCAGAAAAAGAAAAATTAGAAGAATAATAAGAATAAAAAAAAGAATAAGAAGAATAAGAAGAAAAAAGATAATAAAAAAATAAGAAGAGTAACAAGAAAAAGTTGAAAAATAAGAATAAGAATTATAAGAAGACTAATAAAAGAATAAAAAAATAAGATGAATATGAAGAATAAAATTAATAAAAATAAAAATAAAAAGAAAATTAAGAAGAATAAGTAGAATAAAAAGAATAGGAAGAATAATATTAATAATAATACTACTAAAATAAGAATAAAAAAAGAATAAGAATGATATGAATAATATGATGGATATGTAGAATAAGAAAAATAAGAAAAATAAGAAGAATAAGAAGAATAAGAAGAAATAGAAGAAAGAGAATAATAAAAATAATAAGAAGAATAATTAGAATAACAAGAATAACAAAAAATATAAGAATAAGAAAATAAGAATAATTATAAAAATATTTTAATAAAATGAATTAGAAGAATAAGAATAATAAGAAAAATAAAAAGAATATGAAGAATAATAAAAATAATAAAAATAATAAAAATATAAAAATAATAAAAATAATAAAAATAATAAAAATAATAAAAATAATAAAAATAATAAAAATAATAAAAATAGTAAAAATAATAAAAATAATAAAAAAATTAAAAAAAATAAAAAAAAGAAGAATACTATGAATAAGAAGAATAAATAGAATAATAATAATAATAATAATAATAAAACAAATTATAAAAGAATAAGAATAAAAAGACTAATAATAAGAATAAGATAAATAATAAGAATATGAAAAATAAAAAGAAAAAGAAAATATAAAAATTTAAAAGTATAAGAAGAATAAGTAAAATAAAAAGATTAAGAAGAATAAAAAGAATAAGAAAAATTAGAAGAATAAGAAGAATTACATGAATAATAAGAATAAAAAAATAAGAAGAAAAACAAAAATATGAAGAATTAGAAGAAAAGATTAATAAGAAGAATTATTAAAATAAGAAGAATAAGAAAAATTAAGAAGAATAAGTAAAAAAATAAGAAGAATATGATGAATAATAAGAATAAAAATAAGAAAAGAAGAAAAAGAAAAAAAGAATAAAAACAAGAATAAGAAGAAAATGAACAAAAAAAAATAAAAAGAACAAAAATAAAAAAATGAAGAATAAAAAGATTAAAAAGGAAAAGAAAAATTAGAAGAAGAATAATAAAAAAAAGAAGAATAAGAATAAGAATAAGAAGAATAAGAAAATAAGAAGAATAAGAAGAATTTGAAGAATAAGAAGAATTAGAAGACTTAGAAGAAGTAAAAGAAAAATAAGAATAATAAAAATAATTAGAATATTAAGAATAACAATAATAAGAAAAATAAGAAGAATATGTGGAATAACAAAAATTTGAAGAATAAGAACATTAAGAAGAATAAGATGAATAATAAAAATAATAAGAATAAGAAGAATACGAATAATAAAAACAATAACACTATATCAAATTATCTATTTCGCAATGAAAACTTAGCTAGGAAAAAATTCCTAGCTAATTTGCGAGGGATTAACTAGGGAATAGCAAGAGTTAGATTTTACATTGAATCACAAATTTTTGATGGAATTGTGACCAATTAGAGATGGAAACTTTTGATTAAAAAATTCTCCTATTTAATATTATTTTAGATTTTCATGAAAAATATGGCGTCAATTTTATTAACGTATTTAGCAGTGGATTTTCCCTAGCTAATTAGATCGAGACAAAATCCATCACTAAATAATTATCTCAAAATTTCTTTTTATAAACTTTTATTAATTTCAAGCGATATGTCCTTAAATAAAAATTGTCACAACATATATGCATTTAGCTAGGAAATTTTCACTAGCTTTTTGGCTTGGAGATTATCTCCGTAGCTAGTCTATACTGATTTTTTTTTAATTTTTATATATTATTTGTTTTAATATTTGATGTAATTTTGTATATTAAATGTTTTGCATCGTCTAGGGATGAGCGATCCTTAAAGACACATTATCCTCATATAATTATAATAATATGATATTATAAATAAATACTTTCTAAAATATATAAATTCGAATAAAAAATTATATTAATAATTTCTAAAATAACTATTTTAATGATTATAAAATTTTAAAAAAATTATACGCAAAATTTTTCTAAAATTTTTAATTATGAAATTAAATTTTTGTATTAAAAAAACATTAAATAATTAATTCTTTAATTATATTCATTTTTTAAGATGTCTTAATAAATAAATTATAGCACATAAAAATTTATGCTAATGAAAAGCTAAAATAATTAAATGTGATTAAATAAAAAATATTTATAAAAATATACGAATTAATGAATAAACAAGTAAATATTAATATTATTTAAAGCTAAAAATATTATTTTTTATGATTATAGCTAACTTTTAAAAAAATAATTTATATAAGATTTAAAATTTTTGAATTATAAAATAAATTTTCAAATTTTTTATAAAATTTAAATGAAAATAAATTGATTGTTAAAGATAAATACATAGATATTTTAATTACATAAGAATTGATGCTTTAAAAAAATATCTCCATGTGGTTATTAAAAAAACACTTGAAGTATCTTTATAGTTTTTAAAAGAGTTATTTAAACCATTTATAATATTTATTTGTCCTAAAAAATTAAATTTGCCTCTAAGCATATTTAATCCATGTTTTATTTTTTGTCCTTACTAAAATTTATAAGAATTAAACATTTGAGTAAGATTTTTACTATTAGATTTTTAATATTCCATTTTTATTAAAATAATAAATATAACTTTTTTTAATGATTTCTCACTTTAAGTAATTTTGGAATTTTAATAATTATAAATTATATCAAATAATATGAAATTTTATGCTTTAAAATTATTTCATATTATATTCATTAAAAATAATATGAATTATTAAAAATTTATAACTTATATATATATATATATATGTGTGTGTGTGTGTGTGTGAAATACTTTTTTATAATATCATATTATTATTTTTATTTATGAAATAATATTATAAATTTATCCATTAACTATAAAGAATATGAAATGTTAAATTTTGTATAGTTATACATTTATATAATTTATTTATGGTTATATAAATAATATGTTTTTAATTTATGAACTAATATCAAAATTTAATTACTAATTATCAGTTTTCATGGTTATTAGTAATATTTTGTTTCTTCATTTTATAGCCATTAATAATTTTTTTATTTATGTAATTAATTTCATTAATTAATAAATAATATTACAAAAAATAAATATTTCAATTTCAATAATTATTAAACATACATTTATTTTATTTATGAAATAATTTCATTTCTGGTTAAATTAAAAATGTATTTACTTTTTTAAATTTTAAATTAATAAATTTTATAATTTTTATTTTACTTTTTAATTTCTCTCTTTTTTTTCTATATATTTACTTCCATTTTTTTTTGAGTTTTCTTGAAATATAAAAATGCTAGGGCTAGGCATTCAAACACTTAAAACAATTTTTCTTATCTTTGCGAAGAGAATAATCTCAGTGTTTAAAGTCAATAGAGTTTTCAAAGAATTTGGTAATTATGCTTGTTAAATGCTTAAATCTACATGACAGTTTGGATGACATTATGAATTTACTAGAAATTAAATGTCTTCTTCTTGGATTCATGACTTCATGGTTTAGGTGCATTTTTATGTTCTTTGACGTGGCTAATCAAAGCTTCATATAAGGAACCAGTTAGAAGTGCAATAATAGATACATGCATCCATGTCACTGATAATGGCAGAGTAACCACTAATAGAAAAGTAAGCACATGCAAGTACTAATTCATCTCTCTCCAAACTCCATGATAGTTTTCTACCTGTTGTGTTGATTCTCCTCCTAATCTTCAATTTATATTTATTCTTCATCTTCACGCTAAATGATACCTTAAATCATCATTATCAGCTTAAGGTATGAATCATTTTTATGCTATACAGGTCTTCTTCATCCCTATAACTATAATTACCATCATTCTATGTAGTTGGAAGCTAATAGTTCTGAAGAAGTTGCGGCTAGATGGATTCGTTCTCTACTGAGTTTTGTATTAAAAAGTGCACAAATCAACACGACGTGGCAGCAGATATATTTTTGCTTGATGAAGCAAGAAATGTAGAATAGTCATCTCGTGCTTCCCAACAATTTGCTCCATTGCTAACAAAATGGATTAACATTGGGAGCATGGTTCATGCAGCAATTTCTGCTTCAAGAGAATGTGAAAAGTTGCTGAGAGTGATGGACTTGGCAGGATGAATATCATGAGATAGAAAAAATTATTGCTCTAGCTATATTATCTGGTTGGCACCGTCTAATGATCAATTTACCGTGAGATCTACCAACATTATTCAATACTATAAAAGATTTTTGTGGGTTTAAATTATCAGCAAATCAAGATCCTCTTAGTGGATCTTCAGCCACTGCCTTTCATGAAGGACACATACCATATAGCTTGGAAGACATGTAGACTTATTTAAACAAATTAGAGCCTTCATACTAGACCAAAATGGCAAGGACCCTCTAGTCTACCCATATGTGCTACTTCTAAGCATACTGCTATGGTCCAATGTCATCTATTTTTCCAAAGAAGCTGAAGACGAGGAATATAATATTGATGTTGTCCACATATCAATTGTGTTGGTTGACTGTGGAGTTCTTTATGAGGGTGCAGGAATTGTAAAGAAAATAGGAGTGATGGATGCTCATGCAAAGGCCTCAAGCCTAATCAAGTGATATGGTGCTGGATTTTACGTAATGGGGATCATGCAATGACATTGAAGAGGTACCATGGATCAGAAAAGAAAGAGAGGTTTGATGTTTAAGCAACTACTTTCTAAGTTGTTGTTGCGGGATGGTGGTGTTGTTATCTTTTACTTGGTCAGAGAGGTGCTAGCGAGGAAGGTGAACTGGTATGGTTTTTGCATGATTTAGTTCAAGGCAAAGTTTTCTTCTTGAAGCTGTGCACCAGCAGTAACAAGCTAGTTTTTATGAAAAATCTATTGAAATTTTGAAGAGAGTTGGAGCATTCTATTTGGCACTAGATGCTACTAAAATGTGCCTTCTAAGCAAATTGTGCCCTAACACATGGCAGACTTGATAGTGAGAGCTGGGTTGCTAGTCTTATTCAGTCTAGAAATGAGATTTTGGAGACTAACAAGTATTACCCTGATGCAAGTACCCAAAAGAGGGAACTTATTTAAGAGCAAGAAACTATGTTGAGGTAGCTAGAGGCAATGCTCTCCGGTGTACAAGTTGGAAAATTAGGACATCATGCATATGCTTTGAGAGAAGTAACTAGATTGCCATTTCTTCCCTTTGATCCTCCCATTGCAGATGTGGCCAGTAATGTGCATAGAATGATGTGTTGCTCTTCATGCTCAAGCATGCATGCTTAACCTTATGAAATTACTCTATATATCTCAACAGTGTCACCGATTCTGATGGATCACCTAAAGCTGTCAAAGAACAAGATGAGATGTTCATTGCAAACAATTTGAGCCAGAATTTGACTCATGATTTATATGACAAGGTTGCCAGAGTTTGTGAAAATTTTTAGCTATGATTATTTTAACCATTTTCTATATTCTCTCTCCCCCCTCCCTCCCCTCTCTCTCTCTCCCTATCTCTTTCTCTATATCCCTCCCTCCCTCTTTCCCATCTCTCATCCCTCTTCTCTACATCTCTCTATCCCTCCCTCTCTCTCACTCTCACTATTATATATATATATATATCTCTCTAACTATCTCTCTCTCTCTCTCTCACTATCTCTCTCGCTCTCTCACTATCTCTGTCTCTAGCATGCTCTCTCTCTCTCTAGCATGCTCTCACTCTCTTGTTTTCTCTTGCCTTCTCTCTCATACTCCTTTCCACTCTCTCCTCTTCTCTTCTCTCTCCTCTCTTCTCTCTCTTTCTCGCTCTCGCTCTATCTCATTGCTACTTAGCTAACAAAAGGGTGGTCATAAAAAATATTTTGTGTATTTTTTGTTTTGAACTTAAAAAATGGCCCCCTTAAGGTATGTTTTGAACAATATTTCCATGTATTGTACTCTCTTGGATACATAGTGTTTCTTCTTCCAGGTTGTGTGTTTCAAAGAGGATTAGCCTAAAAGATATGTAGAAGGTTCCATGAGATTTCATGCAAATGCAATGATATCTGATGTGATTGCACCCTCTCCATGGAAAATATTTGGTTGTTATAATGGCAATATCTAGCCTTTTTTACACTCCTAGCATGTTTTCAAAAGTGGCTGTGAGTTTAAAATTATGCTAAGTAATAGCCCCAAACATTATAGGGGTGTGACTTTTCAAGGAAGCAAAGGATTGGGGCAATCTTGGCGGAGTAAGTTTAAGTTCCGAGACCTATGGTTGCTTAGCTGTTTGCTTCATCTTTCAAAGTGAGAAATTTGTTTCTAGCATTGGGATGATCATCCTATATAATGGCTATTGGTGTTGTTGATGGGACTTGCGACGCCATTTTCCAAATCTCATGTTTTTGTGGGTTCTTCGAGATTTGAGTAAGGTTCTTCTTTATAATTTTTTGTCTTCCTAAAATTTCTTAACTTCTTGATAGAAAACTGATCTATATTTTTCTAGTTGATGGGACTTCTGTTTCTACCAAGGCACCATGGTGGAGGAGCTTGATGGGCACACTAATATTAATCACAAGCAGTTTACAATGAATAGCTTCCCTGGTTAAATAAACAATTATTGTTAACGAGTTGTAAGTTAAAAAACACAAGCTATATCTCTACCAACATAATTGCTTGATAGAATCACCATAAAATTTATAAAGTTATTTACTTAGTATATTTACACTCATAAGTTATAATGATAATAAATAAAAATATTTTATTTATTTATTAATTCAAGTTATTACCAAACATTCACTAAATATGTTAATTATCCATTTGGTTGAATTTAATTTCTTTACAAAGTGGGCTTTTAGTTTGCATTTAATTTGTTATTTTAGCTATATCTCAAACCATAATGTACTATGTGTATATGTTTATGGGTTTTCTTAATCTCAAGTTTGGTTTGTATAATGTGTGATTTTAATTAGTTAATTAACTAGACCCTCCACTTGTAGGGGTATGGAACCAAGAGATCTATTGATCCGGCGATATTGGCAAAGGGAAGAAGATGGAACTTATATTATAGTAATGCATAAATAAATTTTTGATTTTCATGGAAATTTTTAACATTTATTTTGTGAATTTGATACCTCTATTTTGGTTGTCTTTGCAGTTATTCAATATCATTTGATGATTCACAAGAAATATACTCCACAAAAGGACTACATTAGAGCATGCCTTAAAAGTAATGTAGGCAACCTTTTTTGTAACTTTAGCTCTAAATGTATTTGTTTAGAGAAATCTCAACCTAAAGTTTTACTTTCACCTTAATTCACAAGAAAATGCTATTGAACTAAGATATAAAGATGATTGACTCAACATTGGGTGTTAGCTTTAACTAACATTTACTAATCCTTGGGTGGTAGGATTAGAAGGATGAGAAATTGCATATAGGTATTTTGGTATATTATTTTCATTGCATATATTATCTTTTACAAAGGTGTTGTGTAATTAAATAAATACTAATATTAGTTTTCATAATAACTTTGAAGTTAAATTTTTTTATGAATGAATAATATATTAAGATGATTTATCACTTGAGAAATTTTTGTATTACATATTCTCTTCAAACATAGTTTCTTTAAAGTTATCGGTAAAATTGTTGAGATACTTATCTTTTTTAATTTATCTTGTTAAAGTGAGAGCCTTGCGTACTTGGGTGTGAATGCGATTTCCATATCTATCTTATCTTATCCTAATATATGGAAGCATTTACAATATGAATGCTAAATAAGAAAACAAATTGTACCAGTATATTATCTTGGCAGTCTTACTTCAAAAGATTGAAGAGATCATGCATGATAAATCTTGAATTCGAGACTTACTTTTTAGAGTTTGGACTGATTTTGGTCATCGCATAAAGATGTGATATCTTATTAGAAACAAAATATGACTATTATAACCTTTGAATAAGTCATGAAATTGAAGACCAAATGGATGAACATATTCATCCATTATTTGAATTCCACAAGAATTTGAAAATTGGATTTGAAAATATATCAATTATAATTGATAGTTGCTTATAATTACTATAAAGTCTTAGGAAATATCTCATTTATAGAGATTGTCTGATAAATGTGTAAAAATAAATGTTTTAAATATTTAGGCCTAAGTATATTCCATACTAATTCATTAAGATTTTTAAATCCGAAATGAGATTATTCAATCATACATTATTTTAATATCATCAAATTATGTCCCCCTTCAATTCTATCCAATCAAACACAACCTAAAGAGTAAACGAAAGCATTAGAAGAGCTTATACAAGCTACCATTTTTCTAATCATGCTTTACCTGTGTGATAGATTCTATTAATGTATTAGAAGGGATCTAACTTAAATGACATGGACTCATTGAGATTTTAATTTAGAGATTTGGAAACTATATATCCGTCCGTTCATTAGCATGCTCCATAACTATTCCTATGCTTGAAAGGGTAGCAGGTAGCAAAAATGGTTCATTTCTTACACTCACAACATTGTTTTTGTTGACTAAATACTACTTTGTCAGCATTGAGGGAGTTGTTTCAGGCAATGTCAGTGAACTATCATTCTGAATTTTATCAATAAATATGCAAAGACATGTCTTCTTGGCCTAAAATTGGAAATTAATCTATGAAAGTTGAAGATCCAGGAAGTGGTGATGATGGTGATGCAGAAAAATCAACTTTGGGATTCACCAACTTTGTCTCTCTTAATAATGCCTCTGATGAGTTATTTGATGGTCTTGATGCCATTGAGTTCTTTGATCTTGACCATCTGGATAATGGATGGTCTTCTGAAGTGAACCCTGATCTTCATGCTCATGTACTCCAAAAATACTTTTTTTACAACTTTCAGAAGTTCTTGTTAAACACAATCTCATTTTTCTAAATATGATGTCTTGTTTTGCCAGAATATCAAACAATCAAAGTTATCTTCCAAAACTATCATCAAGAAGCTCCATGATTTTGATGGTTAGACCCATTTTTTCAGCTATTTAATATTTCCATGATCTTCTATACTATTGATATATATATATATCTTAGATGAAGTGATTAAAATGTGATTTAACAAGTTTAGAATAGTTGATAAATGATATATTCATTTGCACACTACCATAACACACTACATGCATTCATTGCCCACACCGCCTCACAAAGCATGCCGCACTACATGCATATAACTGCCCACATACTTTCCCACACACAAATCCATTGTGCACACTATCACATGGCACATGCCACAATGACACCTTATTTGTGTCACACTACATACACATTAACACTACTACACACATGCACATGGGCATTCAGACTGCCACTAGCACATGGAAAAGTTCCGCGTGGTGCATGCTAGACTTCCACATGATGTGTCACCCTATTATTGCATGCCAGACTGTCATAAGATGTGTCACCCTATTATTGCACGCCAGACTGCTACATGATGTGTTACCCTATTATTACACGCTCACACCTCTTCGTTTGATTTCATGTTAAAAGTAAACTCATATAAAACTCATACAAACTCATATCATAAATGTTTAATTAGAAGATTTAAAAAATATAAACGCTAACAATATGAAAGGCAATATTTATGAACTACCATTTTTTTCTAGTTTTGCTTCTTTTGAAGTTTCACATCATATATCTTAAAGTGCATTGCTTTTTTAAAGATTTTAATTGTGATCCATAGAATAGATATAGCAATTAGCTACGTATGTTCTTTGTTTCTTGATTATTAGTGCCTAGTTTCCTAAAGATGGACATCATTGGGTTGTGTTGTGATGTGATTTGAATTACACTTTCGGGGAGGAAAAGGAAATTTGTAATAATAGCAAGCTAGATGTTTGTACATTTGCTCTTATATTTATGACGAGGAAAATACTTAATCATCATAACTGATTCCTCTGCTCATGGTACACATGTTGCCTCCTATTGCTGTTGCTTTCCACTCATAGATATCACACTTGTCCTGCTGCTATTGGTTTATTCCTTCATGGTGTTTTTACATTTTTATCTCGCTCTTCAATTTAAGGAGTAGTTGCTCAATGGAGTTGCACCTGAAGCACAAAAAGTATCATGCAGATTGAGACTCATGCTTGGGGTCAATGTAAATATTGATACAAGCCATGATAGCTATAGTGGAGGTCAAATATTTTTATTAGTCACTCATATTTACTCTAGATAATTCACATGGTGAAAACACTTACTTTTATGCAGCATAAATGTGATCTCATCAATATGAACTATGGAGAGCTCACTTTAGTTCTAGGTTATAGTCATTTTGTTGATTATGTTATTGAAGTATGAGCTATAGCTATTACTTGAGGAATGCAACATCAATGGCCTCCCAATCTACTTGAGGAGGAATTGCTTAGCTCATTAGTGTAATGAAGCTATGTGCTTTTTAATTTTATATTTTTTTTATCTTGATTGTGTATCTGTGTAGACAATGATGGTGTTCTCGTGCTCACCATTGTGTAGACCGGAGTATTCCTGGGAGTCACTATGTTTGTAAGGAGGCATTAGAAAATATATCAATTCCTATTTTCTGAGTTTGCCTACTGATAAACTATCTACAAGCCATGGGGTCATTGAAGTTAACAAGTTATATTTCAATTTATATGCCTTTGTTCTTTAGAATCTTATCCTGACACGAGCTACCTTCACTATTTATTGGAAATCTCAATTCCCTCTTCTACCTCTTGTGTTATCCACCTGCAACATCTCCTTTTTTTTGCTCCCTTACCATTCTTTCTCTTGCGTGCTTTCAAAGCCCAAGAACTACCGGCACCTTGTCTTGGTTTCAATTTCCTTTCTTATTCCATCTGCATCAATCATGCCTTGCAGATTCAACCAAGATCCCATATTCATTCACGTAATCAAGGATAGTGTCATCAATCTTTTGGGAACAAAAATCTTGTGATGGGATACAAGTGGGTTTGATATATATATTGGCTTGCATGATCTTTACCTCCCATGCTTCCGCTGCCAAACTATTTTTGGGCAAATAGCCTGGCTAATGTACTAGACTGCATTAAAGGAGAGATGTTTCAACCTGAGGATCTCAAGGATTCGCTTCTCAAATATATAATTTCATAAGTCTAGCATGACATCATTCCTGATGTATTATTGAGGATGTGCTACTAAAAAAATGGTTCCTGAACTATAAACCAAAACAAACCCTAGCAAGGTGGCAGATGAAGCGCATGGTGATGATTCCAAGATGAACTATAACTTAATAATCTATTTGAATCATTTGATTTTGTATTTGATCATTTGAGGATGTGTTTTTCTACACTAGCTCTGTTTTAGTGAGCTCCCAAGTTATATATAAGTTAGTGTTTAATTCATGAGCTAGAAATTGCGAATCCCCATTTCTAAAACCGTTACAAGTACCGGTCTAACAACGAAAGATTATATTTGCATTCCCTTGTGAAATTGCGAATCCACTTTCTATTATTATTAAAATGTTTGATTGCTTTACACTTGCATTAAACATGTGACATGTTGATATTTTTGCATAGTTTATACATGTCCATCCGTGCATATAAGCATGGTTAAAGATCATAGATAGTAGAGAACAAATGCATTAGGGATTGATGTGGTTGGTGTGATTTATGTTTGATTGTATTGTATGACTGTATTTTTGCTTTATTAATAAGAACTGTGTTTTAATGAGAGTGATGTGATTGAATTATAACATAACCACGCTCAGATTCTATCTTACAAAGGTGAGTTGCCCAACGAATTGAGATGTGATCAAAGTAGTTTGCATAGAGAAATTTGTCGCAACAGAAAGATGGTGACGAGATGAACTGGGGAGAGAAAGCAACATCAATTTCATAGATAGATTATAGTTTATACATTTTCTTTACATATATTGATGAAGAAGAAAAGATGACTAATCCAATTTATTGTGTGATAGAGCGACAGGAAAAAGAATGTTACAAAAAGCAGAAACATATATAACTATGTTATGTTTTTGTTATAACTATGTAACATATTGAATAACAATAATTTATTAACTATTTTTAATTTTTGTAAATTATAAATAATGGTTTATATTATATTTGTTATTCAATTTAATATAAAAATTTTAAAAATATGTAATCAAATTTTTGGAAAAATAATTATATATAAATAGTTTTTAATTTAAAAGAGCTAGAGATATTGCCCCGCTAATTTAGAAGAGGAAGTTGTTGGTAACTCTTAATTTACGACAAAATGAGCAAGGAAAAAAAATAAATAGCAGAGAATTTTCGTGATTAAAAAATTAAGCAAGGGAATGTTTTTTTTTGTTAATAATTTGTGACGAGCACTTTATATTGAGATAATTTTCAGCATTAATCAATCATTTAATCGATCATTAATATATTTTAGTGATGGATAAAGCCAATATAGCTAATGAAATTTTCCTAGCTATAAGGGAATTTTCATGTAGTGTGAGGAGAATAAGAAAAAAAAGTATAATAAAAATAATAGAAAACATAGAAGAATAAGAAGAAAATGAAAAAAAAAGAAGAATTAGAAAAAGAAGAAGAAGAAGAAGAAGAAGAAGAAGATAATAATAATAATAATAATAATAATAATAATAATAATAATAATAATAATAAGATTAAGAGAATAAGAATAATCAAAAAACAAGAAGAATAAGATAAATAAGAAAAATAAGTATAAGAGGAATACGAAAAATAAGAAAATTAAGAATAAGAAGAATAAAATTAATAAGATGAATAAAAAGAATAAGAAAAATATTAAGAATTAGTAGAAAAATAAGAATAAATAAAATAATAAGAATAAAAAGAATAAGAAGAATAAGAAGAATAAGAAGAATAAGAAGAATAAACAATATAAGAAGAATATGAAGAATATGAAGAATATGAAGAATAAGATTAATAAGAAGAATAAGAAGAATATGAAGAATAAGAAGAAAAAGAAGAAAAGGAAAATAAGAAGAATAATAAGAATATTAAAAATAAGAAGAATAAGAACAATAAGAAGAAAAAAAATGAGAATAATAAGAAGAATAACAAAAATAAGAAAAAAAAAAAATAAGAAAAATATGAAGAATAAAAATTATAAGAAGAAAAAGAATAAATAGAATAATAAGAGTAAGCAGAATAAGAAGAATAAAAAGAATATGAAGAATAAGAAGAATAAGAAGAATAATAAGAATAAGAAGAATAATAAGAATAATAAGAATAAAAAGAATAAGAAGAATATGATGAATACAATATTTAGAATAATAAGAAGAATAATAAAATAATAAGAATAAGAACAAAAATAAGAAAAAGAAGAATAAGAAGATTAAGAAGATTAAGAAGAATAAAAAGAATAAGAAGAATAAGAAAAATGAGAAGAATAAGAATAATACGAAAAATAAGAAGAATGAAAAAAATAAGAAGAATAATAAGAATAAGAAGAATATGAAGAATAAGATGAATAAGAAGCATAAAAAAAAGAAGATTAATAAGTATAAAAAGAATAATAAGAATTACTAGAATAATACGAAAAAGAATAATAAGATGAATAAAAAAATAAGATGAATAAGAAGAATAAGAAGTATAAGAAGAATAAGAAGTATAAAAAGAATAAAAAGAATAAAAAGAGTAAGAAGACTGAGAGGAATAAGAAAAAAAGAAAAATGAGAAGAATAAGAAGAATAAGAAGAATAAGAAAAATAATAAGAATACGAAGAATAAAAAAAAAAGAAGAATACAAAGAATAAGAAGAATATGATGAATAAAAAGAATAAAAAGAATATAAACAATAAGATGAATAAGAAGCATAAAAAGAATAAAAAACATAAAGAATTATAAAAAGAATAATAAGAATTACAAGAATAACTCGAAAAAGAATAATAAGATGAACAAGAAAAATAATAAGAATAGAAAGAATAAGAATAATAAGAAAAATAATAAGATTAAAAAGAATGAGAAGAAATAAAACAATAAAAAGAATAAGAAGAATAAAAAGAATAAGAATAATAAGAAAAATAAGAAAAATAAAAGAATAATAAGAATAAGAAGAATAAGACGAATAAGAAGAAAAAAAAAGAATAAGAAGAATAAGAAGAATAAGAAGAATAAGAAGAATAAGAGGAATAAGAAGAATAAGAAGAATAAGAAGAATAAGAAGAATAAGAAGAATAAGAAGTATAAGAAAAATATAAAGAATAAGAATAATGTGAAAATAAAACGAATAAGAAAAATATTAAGAATAAGTAGAATATTAAGAATAAAAACAATAAGTAAAATAAGAAGAATAATAATAAAAGGAAGAATAAGAAGAATAAAAACAATAAGAAGAATAATTAGAAAAAGAAGAACAATTAGAATGTGAAGATTAAGAAGAATAAAAATGATATGAAGATAAGAATATCAAGAATAAAAAGAATAACATGAAATATAAGAATAAGAAGAATAAGATGAATAAGAAGAATAAGAAGATAAAGAAGAATCCGAAGAATAATAAAAATAAGAAGATAATAAGAATAACAAAATAAAAATAAAAAGAATAAGCAGAATAAGAATAAATAAGAATAGAGATAATAAATAATAAGTTGAATAAGAAGAATAAGATGAATCAAAAATATATAAGAATAAGAAGATGATAAGAATAACTTTAATAAGTAGAATAGAAAGAATACGACGAATAAGAGAGAACTAAATTAAGATGAAGAAGAAGATAAAAGTATAAGAAGAATAAGAAGATAAAAGAATAAGAAGAATAAGAAAAAAAGAATAAGAAGAATAATTCGAATAAGAAAGATATAATATAGAAGAAAAGAAGATATGAGAATAAGAAAATAAAAAAAATAAGAAGCAAAACACGAATAACTCGAAAAAGAAGATAAGAATAATAGATAAAAATAAGAATAAAAATAATAATAATAATAATAAGTAGAATAAAAGTATTAAGAGAATAAGAATAATAAAAAGAATAAGACGAATAGAGAATAAAAGATAAGAAGAATAAAGAATAATAAGAATTATAATACTTACATGAATAATCTAAAAGAAGATTAAAAAGAATTACAGATAAATCTAAATAAGAAATAAGAAAACAATAAGAATAAAAAAAATAAAATATGAATAATAAGTAAAATAAGAAAATAAGAAGAATACGAAGAATAAAAGAATAAGAAGAATAAAACAATAATAATAAAAAAAGAAATAAAGAAAAGACAAATAATAGATAAATAATAAAAAAATATTAAGAATAAGAAGAATATGAATAATAAAAGAATAGAAGAATAATAAGAATAATAAAATGAAGAATATGAAGAATAGAAGATAAGAAGAATATGAAGAACCAGAAGAATAAAAGTGTAAGAATTATAAAAAAAAAAGAATAAAAATAAGAAAGAAGAATGATAAGAATAACTAGTATAAGATGAATCAAAGAATAAGAAGAATAAGAATTAGAAGAATAAGGAGAATAAGAAGAATAGCAGAAGAAAGTAGATTAAGAATAATAATAAGAATAAGAAGAATAATAAAATAATAAGAATAATATAAGAAGAATACCAAGAATAAGATGAATAATATGAATAAAAATAATAAAAAGAATAAGAATAATAATAATAATAATAATATAATAATAAGATTAAGAAGAATAAGTAGAATAAAAAATAATAGAATAAGAAGATAAGAAGAATAAAAAGACAAAGAAGAATAAGAAAATAAGAAGAAATAGAATAATACTATAACCTAGATATAAGAAGTCTAAAACTCTAAGAAGAATAAGAAGAAAGAAGAATAAGAAGAATAAGGAGAATAAGAAAAATAAGAATGAGCAGAATAAGAATAACATAATATAAAGAAATAGAAGAATAAGAAAAAAAGAAAATAAGAAGAATAGAAGTAAAAGAATAATAAGAAGAATTAGTTGATATGAAGAATAAGAATAGTAAGAAATATCAAGAAGAATAAGAATAAAAAAAATAAATAAAGAATAAGAAAAATAAAAAGAATAAGAAGAAGAAAAGAAGAAATAAATAATAAGAAGATGTCAAATAAAGAAAAATATTAATAAGAATAATAAGAATAATAAAAATAAAAAATAAGAAGTAGAAGAAAATAATAAGAATACCTAATAAGAAGAATAAAAATATTAGAATAATATGAAGAATAAGAAGAATGAAAAGAATAAGAATAAGTAGAATAAGGAGAACAATAATAATAAGAATAAGAAAATGAAAAATAAGAAGATAGATGAAGACTAATTAATACCAAGATAATAAGAAAGAACAATAAAGAAATAAGAACAATAAGAAGATAAGAAAAATAAGAATAAGAATAAAAAATATGAATAATATGATGAATAAGAAGAATAAGAAGAATAAGAATATAAGATAAGAAAATAAGAAGAATATAAAGAATATAAAGAATAAGAAGAATAAGAATATAAGAAATAAGAAGAAGAATAATAATAATAATAATATAATAATAAGAATAAGAACAATAAGAATAATAAAAGAATAAAAGCATAAAATAATAATATTGAAAGAAATATAAAAAATAAGAAGAATAAGAAGAATAATAAGAATAAGAATAATAAGAAGAATATGAAGAATAAGTTATCTATAAATAACAAGAATAAAATTAATAAAAGAATATTAAGATTGATAAGAATAAAATCAAAGAAGAAAAGAAGAATAAAAAACAAAATACCAAGAAATAAGAAGCATTAAAATAATAAGAATAATAAGAAGTTAAAGAACAAATAAGAAAAATAAAAATAATATGAATAATACGAATAATAGATAATAAGAATAAGAAGAATAAAAAATAAGAAGAATATGAAGAATAACAAGAATAACAAGAATTAGAAGAATTAGAAGAATTAGAAGAATAAGATGAATAATAAGAATAAGAAAAATAAGAAGAAATAGATGAATATTAAGAAAACCAAGAATAACAAGAAAAAGAAAATAAGAAGTATAAGAACAATAAAAAAATATGAATAATAAGAAAAAATAATAATAGGAATAAAAAGAATAAGCATAATAAGAAGAAATAGAAAAAATAAGAATAAGAAGTATAAGAAATAAGAAGTATAAGAAAAATACATATTAACAAGTATAAGAAGAAAAAGAAAATAATATGAATATGAAGAATAAGAATAATTATAAAAATAAGAATATAAGAATACGAAGAATAGAAGAATATAAACAATAAGTAGAATAAAAAGAATAAGAAGAATAAGATTAATAAGAAGAATATAAAGAATAAGAAGAATAAAGAGCATAAAAAGAATAAGAAGAATAAGAAGAATATAATATAGAATAATAAAAATAATAAAAGAATAATAAAATAATAAAATAAGATAATAAAAATAATAACAAGTATAATAACAATAAGATGAATACGAAGAATGTGAAGAATTAGAAGAATTTGAAGAATAATAAGAATAAGAAAAAAAAGATGATTAAGAGAATAAGATTATTAAAAGAATAAAATGAATAAGAAGAATATGTAGAACAAAAGAATAAAAAAAATAAGAAGAATAAGTAGAATAAATTGAATAAGAAGAATAAGTTGAATAATAAGAATAAGAAGAAATTAGAAGAATAATAGAAGAATATGAAGAAAAATAAGAATTTAAGAATAATAAGAATAGGAAGAATAAAAGTATAAGAAGATTTAGAAGAAAATAAGAATAATAATAGGAATAATAGGAAGAATTTGAAGAATAAAAAATAGAAAAATAAATAAATAAGAAGAAATAGAAGAATACTTATAATACCAAGAATAAGAAAACTAAAAAAAAAAGAAGAATAAGAACAGAAAATAAAAAGAAAAATAGAAAAAAGAATAAGAGGAATAAAAAGAATAAGAGAACAAGAAGAATAAGAATAATAAGAAGAATAATAAGAATAATAAGAATTAGAGGAATAAGAGAAATACGAAGAATAAAAGAATAAAAAGCATAAGAAGAATAAAATAATAAATAATAATAAGAATAATAAGAAAATAAAATGAATAATAAGAATAAGAAGAATAGTAAAATTAACAAAAATAAGAAGAAAGATGAATAAAAACAATAAGAATAATAAGAAGTTATGGATTGGTTAGATTGAAAATTAAGGTTTCTAGCTACGTATTAATTCCGATGCCTTGCCTAGTTTTGTAATCAATGCAAAAAGAGGACATAACTAGAAAATTGCATTGTAAATAAATAAAGGGTAGAACATAAGATTTAGGTTAGAAAAGTGCTGGCTAGATAGGAGGAAACTAATGAGGAGGATGAATAGAACACTATACAAACAATAGATTCTCAAAAAAAAATGCTTCCCAAAACAAAAATATAACAGAAAAAGAAAGAATTAGACTTATTATAGCAGAATAGAGGAACTAGTTATCAGAACTATGAATGTTAAAATAAACCATAAGCAGAAAGAAAAATCAAAGAGCTGGTTCACTAGATCGAATTTTGCTTCAAACCTTGAATCAATAAAAAACTTTAATAATGTAATAACTAAAATATAAACCCTCAAGGAAAATCATTCCATAGTTGATATATAAATTGAAAAGAAGAATGAGATAGGAAATAGAGATAAGGCACTAGATGATTTAAAATTATAAGCTTACAAATGGATAAGTATTAAAGTAGGGAATCTTGTTAAAACCCACCTTATCACATAAAAAAAATAAGAAACAACAAAAACACTTGATTAAAACTATTGAATTAAAAAATAAAAGAAGGGCTCATCAAAACGGTTAATAATGCATAAAATATTTATTCTAGATTATTCTGAGTATAACTAACTCCCCCTCACAAAATTTATTAATTAAAATTATAAAAAATCATAAAATCTTGTTATTAATGATTTTTGAACCTATGGTGGTTAGATCAATTAGAAAGCTTCAAAAAAAAAGGTAGGATATAAAAATGCTATTTCTAAAAAAAAAAATTAGTAAAATTTAGGTATGTGGAATAACTTGGATATAACTATAATAGAAGAAAAAAGTTCAAATCATTAACCTTAGTTAGGTAAAAACATCGGCAGACTTATATCAATCGTATATGCTAGTACTTGAGAAATAAAAGAAAAGAGATATGGAAAAAATGGAGGAAATATCAAATAAGAATTTCCATGGATAATAAGAGTAGACTTCAACACTATAAAGAATTCATCGGAGAAAAAAGAGGTAGACCAATAAATACACAAGCTAGTGATCAATTCAATAAGGTGATAACTAAGACCAAATGATTAGAAGAAGACTCCTAGGCTCAAATACACATGGAGAAATAACCACAAAAAGAAGTAGTCATCTGGTCAGACTAGACAGGAGTCTCCTCAACTCAAAGTGGATGGACACTTCTGGTAATATAGGCATTAACACTTTAACAAGACTTGCTCAGATCATAATCCTTAACTTATCACCCCTCAAAAAAAATGATAATCATCATTTAATTTTCAAAATATTGTGGTGCTCACACAAAGAATTTTTGGAACACGATCAAAGAGTCACGGAAGTCCCCACTTATAGGTAATACAGCAAAGAATTTCTCAGGTAAATTATATAGACTAAGATCATGTTTTACGAATTGGAACACGAAAAAATTTAAAAACATTATTAAAATCAGTGGAGATGCTCTTAGTCCTCTACTGTCTGCCTCTCTCTCTCGACACAAATACATCAAACCTAATAGAAGAGTAAGTGAGAATTTCTTCAGTCATGAGTTTCTTTTTGATTTGAGGTATGCTTTCAACCCAAACTTTTCATCTATTACTTAATGTAGGAGTGTGTTTTGAGTTTGTGGTTTGTTATTTCAAAATTCTTCTTCTACCCTAACTGTTACCACAATTATATAAATTTCAAAATTAAATATTAGATCTTTGTGTATGTATGATATCATGTATATGAAGTTATTACCACAATTATATAAATTTATGTAGATCCTTCTTATGCACGCAATATTATTCTAGATGTTCGTGTAAATCATTACAAGTACAAAATTCATTTATCACCATGGTATGCTTGGATTGCTTATATACAATGATGTATATATACTTCATGGCATGTGTGATATATTACGTTCTCATTGTGTGGATGTTGATGTTGCAGAGTAGGTATGCAAACATGATATACATGTTTTTTGCCACTCAGACAATCTTGTGGTTTTGGATGTTATCACAAAATGGGTGTTTATGTTTGTGGTGAGCAGTGTGTATATAACAACTTATTTATATTTACATAATAATTTATGTAAATATGATGATCCCAAGATTAATAACACATAAATATATATAAGTGTATTTTACTATATGTATAACTATAAAAATAGTATACATAACTATATATAAATATAACAACATATATTTAATATACATACATACATACATACATACGTATATATATACATACATACATATATATATATATATATATATATATATATATAATATATATATATATATATATAACTATATATAAATGTATTTGACAATATGTATATCACGTATAACTATATATAAATGTATTTATCTACATCAATACCTATACATAACTATATGTCTACATTTATATAATTACATGAAAATCTTTATAAAACTACATCTACAACATGCATACTACATTTATAACTATATGTATGACTGGTGCAATCACATATGTAACTATAATTATAATTAAAACTTATAACAACATATATAGAACTATATGTTTAACTATATAGGTATACCTATTTATAAATATATCTATAACTAGATAAAACACTTATAATATATTTAACTATATTTGTAACTATGTAAACTATTTTATAACTATGGTGTATAACTATTTTTCTAACTATATTTAACTATATATAACTATTTTTTTTTAATAATATTAATTTAGATACTATATGTATAATTCTATATAACTATATTTTAACAAAATATAACTAAATGTATAATAATATATAACTATATATAATTGTATTTTACAATCTGTATAACTATAAAAATGGTATATATAACCTATTTTAACTACAAACATATTTATAACTATATGTATAATTAAACATAATTATATATAACTCTATTTATAACTAACTATACTATAGGTATAAAGAACATGTAACTAGAATTAATTGTTTTTACTATATGCATAACAATAAAAACATTATACATAACTATATTTAAATATATAATTAACAACATATATTGAATATATAGATTATATATAATTATATATAACTCTATTTAATATATGTTGTGGCCTTGGCGTGATGATAATATGTTCATCCAAGGGTGTTAGGTCTCGGGTTCGAGGTTTATAAGATAACTTTCTGAATCTTGGAGATAAGATTGTTAATATATTGAATTCTCTCTGACTCCATACTAAGCCAGAGCCTGTGGTAGTGTGTATGACCTTTATTAGTTTTGTCTGGTAAGTTTTTTTTACTTTTTTTTTAGAAAAAAACTATGACCATAAGGAATTAATTTCTTTGGTGCATGGAAGCTCTCCACCATGCCCATTTGATGCCATACCAGTAATCAAATCTCTCGTCAGCAAAAAAGAAAATTGAGAAGTACTGCTCTATGTCCAGCAAATGATCAGATATTTTTCACCAGGTTATCAACTTATTTACACTATTAGAGTACATGTTTATTCTATGCTATTGCAACAAGATTATGTGCAGTTGTAATATTGCTTTTGGTCATCATCAAAAAACTACTTAAGTTGGTTAAGAAGAAAATTTTGAATAATCCTCCTCATTTGGAAGAAAGAAATATTCTTTGAACAATCCTCAAAAAAATGTTATTTTATTTTCTATGTAAAAGAAATATCTTAAGCTTGATAATTGCATGGGACTAAGTATTACTTTTTATGAAGCCATAATGCACAACAGCCTTATGGTTAGTTGAACTAAAAAATTTATGGACATGTTTGACTCCTTCTATCAATACTTATCCTCTCTTTTGGTTACTAGGGCTTGCATCGACCAAGGCTTAGGGATAATAAGATTAGTTGAGGTGTTAATCTAGCTTGAGAAACCCATGGCTTAAACTAGGAAATACTTTTTATGATTCAAATGTATGACTAAATTATGTTTATGTGTGAAAAACATCTTTATATTATTATTTGAAATGTCAAGTTTGTAAAAATAAACTATACAACATAAAAAAATGGGGAGAAAAGAAATAAATATATATGTAAAAATATTGGTTAAGAGAGAGAAAATTGGCTTCATGAGAAGTGTCTTATATATCTTTTATAATCATGAATATATTTCAGAATGATTAATTCATAGATACATGCTAACTTATTATTATTATAGGCAAATTATTAAATTAAAGTAGTTATCAATCTTTAAGTTTGTTATTATACAATTATGAACTCTCTTATAATTTTTATTTTATGGATTTTAATCACTATCACAAATGGGTAAATATGAAAATCTCATGTTTATTAGATGTGTGTTATACAAAAATAATAATTGATATTATGGTCTATTATTATTGAGACCCAAAAATAATATTAATAGTCAAATAATCACAAATATCTTGAATCACTCAAAGAGAATAAAAGTAATTCCATATATATTTTCATATATTTGTGAATATAAATAGGACCACATCATACATCTTATTGAGAGAACCTAATAAAAGAGTTACAATATTAAAGAATAAAAGAAAATATATTCTCATATTTTTCTTTATATCTATAGAGTTAACAATGGAAAACTCATAGAGAAATAATCACATAGACAAAGATGGAATAAAAATAAATTTTTCATTTATTAATATAAATGAAATTCATCAACATTATAGAGATACCCAAACTCTTCATAATCCACAGTTGTTAACGGTATAAATTATAGTTAATATAAATTTAGTAGAAATGAATTGTTAGAGTAATAATAAACTACATTGTTGTGGCTAAAATCATAAATCGAAGTCGATAAAACATTATTTGGTAGAAAAAAAATCTATTGTGTTGCATGACATTGAAGGGATTATAAACATTAAAAATTTCTAAATATTTTTAATAGTTTTATATCCTTTATCTAAATCAAAAATGTTATAAATTTAAAATATTATACTTTTTTGATCTACCTACCCTTCACCCAAACTCAACCCAAAATTATTATTTGGCTCGTATATAAGATATGAGGCTTCATGAATAGTATAGGTAAAACTCACGTCCCAACATCTGAACAACATGATCAATGTTAGCACCATGGAAAATGTTTCCAACATCTACGAGGTTCGGACTCATATTTTTAGTGTTCGAGTATTCATCATCTTTGCCAATCAGTCTACCATGTTGTTGGTTCGTATTTTATTACCATGCTATTTGTTTTAAATATATTATTCTTGATAGTAATTATGTACAAAAAAGTTTGGTTATATATTTTATACTATCTTAGCTTGAGTGTCCATGACACATTGCTATATGTTGATCTTATTATAACAATATGAAATCATTATTTTAATATTACTATACTTGATTCAACAAGTCCACTCATAACTAACACACGAGAGATCACAAGGAATCACACACTAAGAGACATCTATTGAAGGAATATTGAAATTATTAGAATTATAAGTGTTTTATTTCTAGAAACATAAATATGAAGTTATTATGTTTGAGATAATTTTGAGATAAATTTAATTTACAAAATGTGAGATACATGATAGATATAAATTTTACACACACACACACCATGATAATCTTTGTTAAAGATAAGTGCAACCATAAGAGTATAAATGTATCATGTAGGAAAATTACAATAAAGTCTATAAAAAAATTAATAAGAATAATTATTTTTATATCATATGTTGACTTACAAGCTTATCATATGCTTACTTGCATGAATATGATGTGTTAGTATGTATGATTTCCATGTCTTGGCTTACACGAGTGATAAGTATTGATTATGTGCTTACTATGTGTTCTCTTGCATTAATGCCAAGTGATTGAAATTGTGCTTATTATATGATGATGTGTATACCTGCTAAGGATTGACTTGACATGTGAAAGCTATGTGTTGGCTTACTAAATGTTGCATCAAAAATTAATAAACTTGGAATCTTGCCTATATATAAAAGTGATTTGTGGTTCCTATCACACAACAACACATATCATGAGAACATGTTAGAGTGAATTGAGAAACTCTTGCTCATTATTTTCAATTACATGTGTGAATATTTTTGAGTTTTCTAGAAGTTGGTAAATAGTTCAAACTATTCAATCGAGTATAATCAATTTAATTTAATTAGACATGCTAAACTATTATTTTATTAATTTTATTTATTTTATTTATTTTATTTATGTTATTTATTTCATTTATTTCAATTAATTCATTTATTTAATTTATTTTATTTATTTCATTTATTTCATTTATTTCAATTAATTCATTCATTTCATTTAATTCATTTTTTAATTTATTTAATTTATTTAATTTATTTCATATATTTCATTTATTTCAATTAATTCATTTATTTAAATTAATTCATTTATTTCATTTATTTCATTTATTTCATTTAATTCATTTATTTAATTTATTTCATTTATTCATATATTTCATTATTTCAACTAATTCATTTATTTAAATTATTTCATTTATTTCATTTATTTCATTTATTTCATTATTTCATTTATTTCATTTATTTTATTTATATCATTTATTTCATTATTTTCTTAATTTTCTTTATTTTATTTATTATATTTTATTTTATTTTATTTTATTTTTGAATTCAATCATTACTCATTTTTGAATATTTTTTGTAGATATAAAGTCGGCATACCTAAGTATGTATACTAGTTATGTATAAAATACACTTAAATAATGATGTATACTTTTTTTGTAGATATAAAGTTGGAAAACCTAAGTATATATACTGTTTATATATTGAGGAGGAATTCGGAAACAAAATAGTTTCCAAGCATTATATCATAGCATGTATGGTGATTAAAGAAGAAATTCAGAAATTACAACCCATAATCGATGAACGCGTCAGAATAAAATAGTATCCAAGCATTAAAATCCACACAATGACAATGCATTATATCACAGGTGCATTAAGCATTTATACAAATAAGTTTTTATACATTATCCAAGCATACCGTATGGTGATTAAAGAAGAAATTCGGGAACAAAAAAAATAGAATAATAATGCTTATTCTTGATTAAGCAATCCAACGATAATAGATGAACGTACCTCAAATCAATAAACAAATTAAAACTTAAACATCGAATGACTTTTTGTTTAATCGGCATCGAGAGATAATGACGGTATGAGGAGGATTTCGGCTCTGTTAGAGATGCATCAAGTCGAGAGAGAGAATGTATATTTTAGGATAATATTTACATTTTTTAATTATTAAAACATTAAATAAACATATATAAATAAAATAAAATAATACTCATTAATTTTATTTATTATCAACATTTTTCAACAAATTTAATGTGAGTGTAGCAAGGTACAAATGAAAAACAAATGCCTTACAATTTTTTATTATAATATTAATTAAATAATAAATATATAAACAATAAAAAAAATATGTTTTGCATTATAAAAAATATCAAATAGGTACGAAATTAACAAACTTCATATAATAAAGACATGAAAGAAAAAAAGATTTATCTTCTAGCTACTCACCTAAATGGTATAAAATAATCTTAATGTTAAAAAATCTATAAAAATTTATATTTTATGGTTATAAATTATTAAGAATTCATATTTATTTTTACAAAATAATATGAAATAAAAACATAATGTTTAAAGCTAATTGTAAAAATATTACTCAATTGTTTAATTTTTATAAATTTTAGTAGGATTAAACATCTATATATTTATTTATAATTATTATCTTATTTTCATTTAACTTTATTGAAAAAAATTATATTTTTTTTATATATCAAGATTTTCAAGATTTGTATTATTTATTTTTTAAAAAGTTATCTATAATCATAAAATTTTTTAATATTTATAATAATATTAATATTTACTAGTTTATTCGTCAATTTAGATATTTTTGAAAATAATTTTTTTATTTTATCATACACATTGAATTAATTACATTTAAATTAGTATAAATTTTAATGATATTAATTTAATTTTTAATTTATCGAAAAAAACTATTATACTTATTGAATAAATTATTTAATGTTACTTTAATTTAAATTCTTTAATTTCTTAAATAAAAATTTTAGAAAATTTTTTGTATATTTTTTAAAATTAATACATCATAAAAATAGTTATTTTAGTCATTATTAATATAATTTTTTTGTATTTTTATATATTTTAAATTAATTATTTATAATATCAATTTTTTTATTTTACGAGGAAAATGTGTGTTTCAAGGATTGTTCATCTATAAACTAATAATATAATTTAATAAAAAAAATTAAATAAAATTTAAATACAAATAATAAATAAAAATACATATATATAATTAAATAATGGCTAGAGAATACAGTCGCTAATCCGTAGCTAAATTACGAATTTAATTAGCTAGAAAAATTCTGTCCCTATACTATAGCTAAATTACGGATTTAATTAGCTAGAAAAATTCCGTCCCTATATCTATAGCTAAATTACGGATTTAATTAGCTAGAAAAATTCCGTCCCTATATCCGTCGAAGAATTAAGGATTTTATTTTCTACTAAAATTCTGCCACTAAATCCATCACTAATTTATGGATTTTATTAGCTAGGGATATTCTCTCACTAAATCCATAACTAAAATATAGCTTTTATTACCTAGGGATAGTCCATTTCTAAATCTATCGCTAAATCATAGATTTTTATTAGCAAGAGAAAATCCATTGCTAAATTTGTCAATAAATCATATACTTTATTAGCAAAGATAAATTTGTCGCTAAATTCATCGCTAAATTCATCGCTAAAATTCGTCGCTAAATTCATCGCTAAATCATGGATTTTATTAGCAATAAAAAAATTCAACGCTAAATCCGTCACTAAATCATGGATTTTATTTGAAAAGGATATATTCATCACTAAATCCATTACTAAATCATGAATTTTTTAGCAAGGGAAAAACCATCGCTAAATCATCTCTAAATCAATGAATTTTATTAGCAAGGGAAATCCATCGCTAAATCCATCTCTAAATCATAGATTTTATTAGCAATAGAAAATTTGTCGCTAAAACAGTCGCTAAATCATGGATTTTATTAGCAATGGAAAATCCGTAGCTAAATTCGTCGCTAAATAATGGTTTTTATTAGCAAGGGAAAATCCATCCCTAAATCTGTCGCTAAATCATAGATTTTATTAGCAAGGGAAAATCCGTCGCTAAATCCATCACTAAAAATTAGCTAAGAAAAAATCATAGCTAATTCCGTCACTAATTTCATGTTTTTTTTAGCGAGGGATATTTCATTGCAATATCCCTCGTTAAAATCTCCACTTTTCTTGAGGGAAAGTTATAAAAATTTTCTAATGCTAATCCATCGCTAAATCTGTCACTAAAATCCCCGCTTTTTTTGAGTGGAATTTACGAAAATTTTCAATTGCTAATCAGTCGCTAAATCGCCCTCTTTTTTTGAGTAGAATTTTCAAAAAATTTTCTCTCGCTAATCCGTTGCTATTTTTTTCCACAAAAATATCATAAATCCGTAGCTATTCCATAGCTAATCCATTACAATTTATCTAGGGATTGATCCCTAGCTAAAATTAGCTATCTAAATTGATATTTTCTTGTAGTGAAACCTTTAAAAAATGAGAATAATAAGAATAAGGAACATAAAAAAAATAATAAGAAAAAGAAAAAAGAAGAATAATAAGAAAAAGAAGAAAAAGAAGATAATAAGAAAAAGAATAAGAAGAATAATAAGAATAATAAGAATTAGAAGAAAAACAAGAATTAGAAGAAAAAGAAGGTTAAGAAGAATAAGAAAATAAGAAGAAAAGAAAAAAAAAGAAGAAAAAGAAGAAAAAAAAATAGAAAAATAATAAGAATAATCAGAATAAGAAGAAAAAGAAAAATATGAAGAAAAAGAAGGTTAAGAATAATAAGAAACAAAAAAGAAGAATAGAAGAAAAAGAAGAAAAGAAACAATAAGAAGAAAAAGAAGAAATAAGAAAAAGAAGAAAAGAAGAATAAGAAGAAAGAAAAAAAAGAATAATAATAAGAATAAGAAAAATAAGAAAATAAAAATAATAAGAAGAATACGAAGATAAGAAGAATAAGAAGAATAAGAAGAGGGGGAGGGGGGGACGGGGGTGGAGTATGAAATGAAAGGAAGTAAAGGAAGGAAATGAAGGAAGGAAAGGAAAACGAAGAAGAAAACGAAGAAAGAAGAAAACGAAGAAAACGAAGAAAAGGAAGAAAAGGAAGAAAACGAAGAAAGAAGAAAAGAAAGAAAACGAAGAAAACGAAGAAAAGGAAGAAAACGAAGAAAACGAAGAAAAGGAAGAAAACTAAGAAAACGAAGAAAACGAAGAAAACGAAGAAAACGAAGAAAACGAAGAAAAGGAGAGAAACAAGAAGAAAACGAAGAAAAGGCAGAAAAGAAAACGAAGAAAACGAATAAAACGAAGAAAAGGAAGAAAAGGAAGAAAGCGAAGAAAACGAAGAAAAGGAAGAAAACGAAGAAAAGGAAGAAAACGAAGAAAAGGAAGAAAAGGAAGAAAACGAAGAAAACGAAGAAAAGGAAGAAAATGAAGAAAATGAAGAAAAGGAAGAAAACAAAGAAAACGAAGAAAACGAAGAAAAGAAAAAACGGAGAAAAATGAAAAAAATGAAGAATACGAAGAATACGAAGAATACGTAGAATACAAAGAAAACGAAGAAAACGAAGAATACGAAGAAAACGAAGAATACGAAGAAAACGAAGAATACGAAGAAAACAAAGAATACGAAGAAAACGAAGAATACGAAGAAAATGAAGAACGAAGAATACGAAGAAAACGAAGAATAAAAAGAAAACGAAGAATACGAATAAAACGAAGAATATGAAGAAAACGAAGAATACAAGAAAACGAAGAATAAGAAGAAAACGAAGAATAAGAAGAAAAAAAGAAGAATAAGAAGAAAAGAAGAATAAGAAGAAAAAGAATAATAAAAAGAAAAAGAAGAAGAAGAATAAAAAAAGAATAAGAAGAAAAAGAATAATAAGAAGAAAAAGAAGAAAAAGAAGAAGAAGAAGAAGAAGAAGAAGAAAAAGAAGAAAAAAGAATAATAAGAAGAATAGAAGAAGAAGAATAAGAAGAATAAGAAGAATAAGAAGAAAGAAGAATAAGAAGAAAAGAAGAAAAGAAGAAAAAGAAAAAAAAAAGAAGAAAAAAAAAAGAATAAAGAAAATGAAGAATAAGAAGAATAAGAGAATAAGAAGAATAGAAGAATAAGAAGAATAAGAAGAATAAGAAGAATAAGAAGAATAAGAAGAAAAGAAGAAAGAAGAATAAGAAGAAAAAGAAGAATAAGAAGAAAAGAAGAATAAGAAGAATAAGAAGAATAAGAAGAATAAGAAGAATAAGAAGAATAAGAAGAATAAGAAGAATAAGAAGAATAAGAAGAATAAGAAGAATAAGAAGAATAAGAAGAATAAGAAGAAAAAGAAGAATAAGAAGAAAAAGAAGAAAAAGAAGAATAAGAAGAAAAAGAAGAAAAAGAAGAAAAAGAAGAATAATAAGAAAAAGAAGAATAAGAAGAATAAGAAGAATAAGAAGAATAAGAAGAATAAGAGGAATAAAAAGAATAACAAGAATTAGAAGAATACAATGAATAAGAAGAATATGAAGAATAAGAAGAATAAGAATAATAATAAGAATAAGAAGCATAAGAAAAACAAAAAGAATAAGAAGAATTAGATGAATTACAAAAATAAAAATGATATGAAGAATATGAAGTATATGAACAATAATTAGAATAAGTAGAACAATAAAAAAATGATGAATAAGAAGAATAATAAGTATAAGAAGAATAAAAATAATAAGATGAATAAGAAGAATAATAAATAAAACAAGATAATAATTTATAAGAGGAACATGAAGCATAAGAATAATTAAGAATAAGAAGAATAAAAGAATAAGAAGAATAAGAAAATAAGAAGAATAATAAGAATAAGAAGAAAAATAATAAAAAGAAGAATAAAAAAATAAGAAGAATAAGAATAATTAGAAGAAATAGAAAAATAATTAAGATAAGAATAATGAAGATGAATAAAAAGAAATATAAGAATATAAAAATAAGTATAAGAAGAAGAATAAGAAGAATAAGAAGAAATAGAATAAAAAGAATAAATAAGGATAAGGAGAATAAAAGGAATAAGAAGTATAAGAAAAATAAGAATAATAATAAAATAATAAGAATAAGAAGAATAGGAAGATTAATATAAATAAGAAAAATAAAATAAATAATAAGAAAAACAAGAATAAGAAGAATAAGTATTAGAAAATTGGAAGAATAATAAGATAAGAAGAAAAAGAAGAATAAAAAAAATAAGAAGAATAAAAAAATAAGAAGAATAAGAAGAAAAAAAAGAATAAAAAAATAAGAAGAATAAAAAAATAAGAAGAATAAGAACAAACATAAAAATATGCTAACTAAGAAGAAAAAAGAAGAATTAGAATAATAAGAATAATTAGAATAATAAGAAGAATTATAAGAATAAGTATTTTAAGAAGAATAAAATCAAAAAGATAAATAAAAATTATATTAAAAAAATAAGAATATGAAGAATAAGTATAATATGAAGAATAAGAAGAAACAAAAAATAAAATTAAGAAGAATATGTAGAATAAGAAGTATATGGCAAATAAAAAAAGAATAGAAAATATAAGAAGAATAAGAAAAATAAAAAGAATAAAAATAATAAAAAGAATAAAAAGAATAAGAAGAATAAGAAGAATAAGCAAAACAAGAAAAATAAGAAATTTAAAAAAATAAGAAAATAAGAAAAAATAAGAAAAATATGAAATAAGAAAAATAATAAAAATAATAAGAATAAAAAGAATAATAAGAATACGTAGAATAAGAAGAATAGAAGAATCAGAAGAATAAGAAAATTAAGATTAAGAAGAATATGAAGAAAAGAAGAATATGTAGAATAAGAAGAATATCAAGAATAAGAAGAATATGAAGAATATAAATAATTAAAAGATTCATAATAATAAAAAGAATAAGAAGAATAACAAGATTAATAAGAATAAAAAGAAAAAGAAGAATAGGAGGAATTAGAAGAATAAGAAGATTAAGAATAATAAGAAGAATAAGAATAATAAAAAAATAGAAGAATAAAATGAAAAAGAATAATAAGAAGAATAAGAAGAATAAAAAGAAAGAAAACACAAATATGACTAAGAAGAATAAGAAGAATTAAAATAATAAGAAGAATAAGAAGAATAATAGGAATAACAAAAATAATAAGAATAAGAAAAATAAGAATAAAAAGAAGAATAAAAAGAAGATTAAAAAAATTAAAAAAATTTAGAAGAATAAGAAGAATAATAAGAATAAAAAGAATAAGAAGAGTAATAAGAATAAGAAGAGTAATAAGAATAAGAATAAGAATAATAAGTAAATAAAAAAAATAATAAGAATAGGAAGAATAAAAAGAATAAGAAAAATAAAAAGAATAGAAATAAAAATATGAATAAGAAGAAAAACAATAATAAGAAGAATTAGAAAATTAGAAGAATAATAAAAATAATAAGAAAAATAACATGAATATGAAGAATTATATATATAAATGAATAAGAAGTATAAGAAGAATAAGAAGAATAAAAAGTATAAGAAGAATTAGAATAATAAGAAGAATAAGAAAATAATAAGAATAAGAAGAAAAACATGAGTATGATGACTAAGAACAATAAGAAGAATTAGAATAATAAGAAGAATATGTAAGAAGTATAAGGAAGATAAAGAGAATAAGATGAAGAAGAAAAATACGAAAAATATAAAAAAAATAAGAATAATAAGAAGAAGAATAATAATAATAATAATATGAAGAATAAAAAGAATATGAAGAATAAAAAGATTTAGAAGAATAAGAAGAATAAGATGAATAAAAAAAGTAAAAGAATAAAAAGAATAAGAAGAATAAGAAGAATTAGAATAATAAGAAGAATAAGAAGAATAAAAAGAATAAGAATAATAAGAAGAATAAGATGAATAAGATGAATAATATGAATAAGAAGACTTAGAAGAATAATAACAATAAGAATAAAAAAAATAAAAAGAATATTAAGAATAAGAAGAATATGAAGAATAAAGAATAACTATAATAAGAAGAATAGAAAGAATATGAAGAATATTAAGTATATTAAGAATAATTAGAATAAGTAGTACAAGAAAGAATAATAATAATAAGAATAATAAAAAATTTAAAGAATAAAAATAATTAGAAGAATTAGAAATATATTAAGATAATAAAACTAAAATGAATAAAAATAATAAGAAGAATATAAAATTAAGAAGAATAAAAATAATAAAAATAATAAAAATAATAAAAATAATAAAAAAATAAGAAGAATAATAAAAATAAAAAGATTATCATAAATATAAAAATAAAATATAAAAAAGAATAAGATGAATAAGAAATAAGAAATATAAGAATATGTGGTGTCTTGAAATAAATAAAAGATATGTTCAAATCAATTAATAAGCCACTACTTATTAATTTTGGAAATATAAGAATATGTGGTGTCTGGATGATGGCTTCCAAGACACCATGAAGGAGTCTTTGTCGCTACCACAGTAAGTGGCTACAAAACCATATTTTCATGGGAAATCTTAATAGATTAAGGAAATGTCTATTAAAGTTGAACAGAAATAACTTTGGCAATATAAATAAATCTATCATAGAAATTGAACAAAAAATCAATGAATTATAAGAGTCATATGAGAAAGATCAGAGCACGTACAATCTATGTGCCCTTAATAAAGCAAAAAGTTAACTTAAACTAAAATTACACATGGAAGAAATTTTATGGAAACAAAGAGCAAAAGTAAAATGGCTAAAAGAAGGACCTAAATGCTAAATTCTTTTAGATGGCATCAAAAATAAAAATCAAAAATATAAAATTATAGGAATAAAAAATATTAAAGGAATATGGTTAGAAAACAAAAAAGAAATTAAAGACTTGCTAGAAGATATATATAAAAAACTATAATGCGATGAAAGCGTAATTAAAGAACAAAAGATGGGCGCTAACCCATATTGTTCTTATTCCTAAAAAAAACTTCTCTAGGAGGAGAAGATTATCGACTCATTAGTTTATTTAATTCAATTTATAAAATTCTAGCAAAACTTCTGCAAAATAGAGTAGGACTTGTTCTTCCCAAAATCATATCAAATTAACAATCAGGTTTTATGAAAAATATACTAATTATGGAAAATATATGCCTAGCTAAGGAACTTATGAAAGACTTACCATACAAAAGTAGAATTCATAATATTATATTTAAACTAGCCCTATCGAAAGCCTTTGATAAAGTATACTGGAAAGTCTCATGGTTTACCATGAGGCAAATGGGTTTTACAGAAGCATGGATAGATCTAATTTTTAGATGTATTTATATCACGTGGTTTAAGATTATCATAAATGCTAATAAAGGAAAAGAGTTTAAACCTACTCGAGGGTTAAGACAAGGAGATCCATTACCTCTAGCACTCTTTAACATATATGTGGAAATATTTATAGTATATCTAAAAAGCAAAATGTGTAGAAAAGATATCTTTCCTTTTAGGCAACATAAAGACTCTCCACAGATAAGTTGTCTGGTATATGCATATAACATTATTATTCACAAATGGGAATAAGAAATCAATAAAGAACTTAATAGAAATCTTTCAAACAATGGAAGAAAAAATGAGTTTAAAGGTAAACAGATAAAATGTCAACTCAAAATTTCAAAGTATGCACCCATAAGTCTCATTCACAAAATAAAAGAGAAAATATGATTCTTTTATGAGAAAGGAGTTTTCTTGTATCTTGGATGTCCATTATACGAAGTAGTTTTAAATCTGAACACCTAGACTTCCTCTTAGATAAGCTTAGGAATAAGATAGCGGGATGGAAGGTTGATTTCTGAACATGAGTGAGAGG
Organism: Sapria himalayana; assembly: GCA_029783825.1. NCBI lineage: Eukaryota > Viridiplantae > Streptophyta > Magnoliopsida > Malpighiales > Rafflesiaceae > Sapria > Sapria himalayana. The sequence goes on along the minus strand of JAREIK010006307.1, from coordinate 18,361 downwards.
GTTACCCTCATCACACATGTATTGCAAAGTCTACTTATTCACAATCTTATGATTATGCAGCCACCTAAATACTTTATAAAAAAATAGAAAAATAATTAACTAATTTCTTCTGGGGCAAAAAGGAAAATAAACATAAACTATACTGAATGAAATGAGAAGATCTATGCTCTTCCCAAAAAGGAGGTGGGGCTTGGTTTCTCTAGTTTAGGACATTTAGCAGAAGTATGGGATTGCAAGAGATGGTGGAGCATAAGAGAAAATAACAATCTCTGGGCAAGTTATATGAGATCTAAATACTTGGTTAATAATGACACAAATAAGATAAAAAGTTAAGCAATGAATCTCAATTATGGAAACAAACACTAAAACAAAAAAAGCAGTAGATAAGCATTCAGTATTAATAAATTCGGCTGGAAATGGAATTAAAATGAGGAAGGCATATTCTCTCTAAAATCAACCAAGAATCTAGTTAGGAATAGAAAACATCCACAAGAAGTGTGGAAATGGTATTGGAATAATAATAATTCATTTAAAATTCATTTATTCTCATGGAAAAACTATCTAACATTATTTCATTAGACATATGTATACAAAAAAAGGCATAAATTTAGCTTCTAGATGTGAATGTGCAAAATAAATATAGAATCCTCAGATCATCTATTTTCACAGGGAAAATTAGCTTCAAAGATATGAGAAAATTTTGAGAAGGAAATGGGCTTGAAATGTAAAAATCAAATCCTTAAAAGCAGAATTCTAACATGAATGAGGAGGCCTAAAATAAATTTACACAAAGATGGCTCCAAAACACCATTCCATCTCTAATAGTATGGTGAATATGGAAAGAAAGAAATAAAAGTCGGTACAAGAATATAAAAATGAAAATAGAAGACAGAGAGAAATATTAAAAAAAAATAATTACTATATTAGAATTTTCCCGTTAAAAAATCTTACATATATAGAAAACAAAGACTATATAGATAGATAGCAATTAAGAATCTTAAAACCTAAACCTTTTAAGTTTATAAACATTCACTTGAACAAACACTCAAAGAACTAGCTAACTCTTAATACAGATGGAAGTTTTAAAAGAAAAATGGGTATCACTAGAGGTGGTGGAATGCTGAAAGTCTCCAAGGCAAGGTGCTATGGGCATACACTAGAAAATTGACAGTAAGCACTCCCTACAAGCAGAAATTCTTGCTTTCATGTTAGGTCTAAAATTGTGCAAAACTAAAAACTTAAAAAATATACAAATTCAAGTGGACACATTAACCTTAGTAGGTATAATTAAAAGACAAAAATTGCTATGGAAATATATAAATGAGGTAGAGGAAATTAATCAACTAGTAATGGAATTAAACAGCAATATAAAACAATTTTTAGAGAATTCAATCAAGCTGCTAATAAGTTAGCTCAAGATGGAAAAAAATTATGAAATCAAGACTTTGAAGCATATAATATCCCGAATAAATATAGAGGCATCCTCACATTAGATGAAATAGCATTCCTATAATTAAGAAAATTAAAGATAATAGGCAAACAACTTTTATATTATCATATATATTAACATATATTACTTTTATATTATCATATTTGATGTACAAATTTCTAGAAAGGAGAAACCTCAGCTCAACACATCCTGTCCCATGAGATGTGCACATAAGAACAGATTATAAGCTTACCTCATCCCGGTCTTGGGGGATGTGCACTGCTATGATAACTTCCACAATAAGAAATGCAGCATAAGAATCTCCACTACAAGAAAATATCAATTTAGGTTGGAAAATTTAGCTAGGGATCTTTTCCTAGCTAAATTGCAAGGATTAGCTAGGGAATAGGAAAAGATTTCTAATTTTACATTGAAATAAAAATTGGGACGGAATAGCGATGGAATTGGTCTATTGAAAATTTTTGATTCTATATTTTTCGTAAATTTACACACAATGAAAAGAGGGAAATTTAACGACAGATTTAACGATGTAATTTTTCTAGCTAACTAGATCCAGACATAATCCGTCATTAGTGTTTTTATAAAGTCAACACAAAGAAAAGAGAGCAATTTAGTGATGGAGTTAACGATGGATTTAGCGATAAAATTTCTCTAGTTAATTAGATAAGATATAATCTGTCACTAATATTTTCATAAATTCTGTGCAAAGAAAAGTAGGGAATTTCGTAACATATTTAGATGGAATTTTCTAGCTAATTAGATCCAGACATAATTCGTTACTAACATTTTCATAAATTCCATGCAAAGAAAAGTAGATAATTTAGTGACGTATTTAGTGACAAATTTAGCGACTAAATTTATCTAGCTAATTAGATCTAGACATAATCTGTCGCTAAATAATTATCTGAATTTATTTTTTTATAATTTTATATATAATTGGAAGCAATAATTTCTTAAATATTTATTTTCTCAAAATATATGCATTTAGCTAGAGATTTTTCCTAGCTATTTAGGATTGTTATAATTTTTGTCACAAGTTTTTAATAATTTAATTTTTTTAGCATTATTTATTGTAATATTTTATGAAATTTTCTATATTAAAGGTATGTCATGATCTATAGATGAGTGATCCTTGAAAGAAACTATCTCCTCGTATAATTATAAAAATAGGATATTATAAAAAAATATTTCATAAATATATACATACGAATAAAAATTTTTATTAAATAAGACTATAATAACTATTTTTTTGATTATAAATTAATTAAAAAATTATACGAAATATTTTTCTAATATTTTAATTATGATATTGAATTATTTGAATTAAAAACACTTTATATAATTTATTATTTAATTATAATAAATTTTAAAATATTTTAATTAAAAAATAAACATAGATAAAATTACTACTAATAAAAAGCTAAATTAATAATTATTTAATTAAAAAAATTTATAAAAATATATGAATTAATGAAAAAACAAGTAAATATTAATATCATTCTTATAATCATAAAATATTTTTATGATTATTGGAATCTTTTAAAAAAAATGACTAAAAGATTTAAAAATTGTGAATTAAAAAAAATCAATTTTTTTATAAAATTTAAAAGATAATAAATAGATATTTAAAGATTAATACATAGAAGTTTTAATTACATCAAAAAAACTTTAATGATTTAAAAAATAAATATTTAAATGTGGTTATTAAATGAACACATCAAAGATTAAAATTTATAATGACTAAAATATCAAATTTTATGCTTTTATAATTATTTCATATTATATTTAATAAATAAATTGAATTCTTAAATATATAACTATTATATATATATATATATATATAATATATATATATATATATTATATATATACTTATATATATAATATTATTTTATTTATTTAAGAAAAAATATCATTTATGGTTAAATAAATTTTTTTTTTTTAAATTATTTATTTTTTTAATTTTAGTTTACTTTTATATTTTTGTCTCATTATTTTTTTATATTTGCATCCAAATTCTATATTTATAGTTTCCGTGAAAAAAAAAATGCTAAGGCATTAAGCACTTAAAATTTTTTTATCTTTCAACAACGGAGAGGAGAAGCAAGATGGGACTACGGGAGCAACCTACAACAAATATTCTAACAAACATTTTATTTAAAATTTTCTAAAAACATTTTTTAATATTTATATAAATATTATATCAGAAAAGCCTATATATTTTTAAAATATAAATTATGGAAATTTATAATTTATTTATAAAATTTATAAAAATAGAATTAATGAAAGTTATTTTAAAAATAATCTTAAATTAGTTTTTTTGATTAAATTGAAAATAACAAATTTAAAAAATCTGGGTTTGGGATCGGGTGCTGGAATTACAAAAATTTCAAACATTACCATATTTTTGATTAATGACATAAAATATCAAAATAATGTTACCATATTTTTAAGTTAATATTTTTTTAAAATTAATGATGTTGAATACTAATCATATAATAAATTAATTTGTTTCAATTTTTTGAAGTTATTTAATGATTAAAGCTATAGAAAATTCAAAATGTTCAATAAAAAATTATAAATATAATAATTTAATCAATTTATTTTGAATTAGATAAAATTTCAACCTAATAGATTATTTATTATTTATTATTTATTATTTACAAACATAAATATAATTTAATCAATATATGTTTACATAAAATTTTGTTGACAAACATAAATCAAATGATTAAATGTATTTGTTGGAGGTGAGATGTGAGAGCTCACGCTTTAGCAACTAGCAAGATTCAGTGAGGAAAGGTTCAAGTTGACTGGGGGAGGTGAGCGGAAGAGGACGAGCACATCTTTGAATTGTGTTGCCGCAGGATGCGGAAACAGCCGATCGAAAGGTTTACGAGGACATCATAGGTCATGTTCATACGGGGCGTAGTTTGGTTTTTACAAAATATTCGGCTTTGATTTTTTTTAATTTTCCACAATTTTTTTTTTTTTTTTCTATTTTCATATTACTTATATGATTTTGACTCTACACCATTAATGAAACAATAAATGGTTAGTGTAAACATTGTTCTTTTACTGTTTAATTTTTAGAGTTTTATGGATTTCAAATACTGAATGTTTGCATATTGTTTTCTGCTTCTGTAACTTAATAAAAAAAATTATGATTAATGTCTCCTGCTTTTGTAACTTGGAAAAAACGAACTTAATGTTTATGGGTTTTATATTGTCTCCAAATATATTATAAACAGATAACATTATATATAAACTTTTATACATTTATTTAATCATAAAACATTATATATAATATATACTATATATATATATATATATAATGTATTACATCATATATATACATTGATATGTTTATATAAACATACAATGTTATATATAAATATTTATACATATGTATTAATGTTTATAAATATCTATACAACATTTACATAAAACTATCCATTTATATAATTTTTTATATAACAATTATATAACATGTAAAATCTTTATACTTTTTTGTAAACATTTATATAACATATTAATTTTTATATAAATAAATAATATTTATAATGTTTATATAAATGTGCTATATATACTATATAATATTTATAAAAGTGTTACATATATATTATTATATATAAGTAACATTTATAAAAATATTTTAAAAACAAATATTATATCTAAATAGTTGTATAATTATATAATCATATGCCAATATATATATATATTATAACTATATTTATAATTATGTTAACTATCTTTATACCTATATTTATAATAATACATAACTCATTCTTTAACTATATAATTATTTATAACTATATGTATAATTCTATATAACTATATCTCTAACCAAATATACTATATGTATAATAATATATAACTATATATAATTGTATTTTACTATATGTATAATTATAAAAACATTATATAAAAAATATCTTTAACTACATACATATTTATAACTATATGTGTATAACTATATAAAAATATTTGTATAACTATCCAATACTCTAGATAATTAAATATAACTATTTGTAACTATGTATAAATATATGTATTCATATAATTAAATCAATATATTTGTTTATAACTTTTTATACATTTATGTATAACTACTTTTAACAACTTGTATGAATATATCTATTTATAACTATATGTTTAACTATATATAACTCTATTTTTAATTATATATACTATAGGTATAAGAACATATAGAGGTTGACCTCCTCTCTGGTGACCATCTCTTGAGGTCTATCAATTCTATTTCTTTCTCTCATTAGACCCCTTTACTGCCATGTGACAATGAGATTGAGATTTAGTGGATGAAATGAGGTTGACGTTCACAAAGCTATACAGCAGGCTGTTTTCCAACAAGGAGATGAAGATTTTGATGGTAGGTCTTGATGCTGCCGGTAAGACAACCATTATGTATAAGTTGAAGCTTGGTGAGATTGTCACCACAATTCCGACTAATGGTTTCAATGTAGAGACTGTTGAATACAAAAATTAGTTTCACTGTGTGGGATGTTGGGGGTCAATACAAGATTCACCCTCTCTGGAGGCATAACTTCCAAAATACCCAAGGTCTCATATTTGTGGTGGATAGCAATGATTGAGGTCGAGTTGTTGAAGCAAGAGATGAGTTGCATAGGATGCTAAACGAGGATGAGCTTCGAGATGCAGTTTTGCTAGTGTTTGCTAATAAGCAAGATCTTCCCAATGCAATGAATACAGCTGAAATTACTGACAAGCTAGGACTTCACACTCTTTGCCAATGCCATTGGTACATTCATAGCACCTGTGCTACCTTGGCGAGGGCCTCTACGAGGGTCTTGATTGGCTTTTTAATAACATTGTCAGCAAGTCATAAAATATTTTAGCAGCATGAGAGAAACTTTGTTGACATATTTGGATGTGGATCTAATCTTTGCCTATTTTGCATGAGTTTTGTTCTGTTATATGGATGGCATCATCTATTTCTAGGGGAATTCAAATTATATTAATATTTATATACTACATGCTTGAAATACAAGACTGCATTTACTTTGATCTGATTTGTTGTAAGCCGAACTTGTTTGTTTTCTATTTTGTGTCTTTTGCCATTGGATCCCAAAGGTATAAGAACATATGACTATAAATAATTGTTTTTGACTATATGTATAACTATAAAAATATTATACATAACTATATGTATACATATATAAAATTACATGTAAAAATATATATAACTACATGTATAAATATAAGTATAATTATATGTGTAACTATATGTATAATCACAATGTACCTATATTTATAATTACAAGTATAACAACATACAACATTATGTTTAACTATATGTGTATAACTATATATAAATATTTTTATAACTATGTAACACTTTATAGGATTAAATATAACTATATTTGTAACTATGTATACATATATGTATACATATATCTAAATCAATACATTTGTTATAACTTTGTATATATTTATGTATAACTACTTATAACTACTTGTATGAATATATCTATATATAACTATATGTTTAACTATATATAACTCTATTTTTTAACTATATATATTATAGGTATAGGAACGTATAACTATAAATAATTGTCTTTGACTACATGTATAACTATAAAAAATTATACATAACTATATTAAAAAATATAATTAATAACATATAATTAATATACATTGTTATATATTAGTATATAAAAATGTATTTTACCATTTCTATATTTATCGATAACTATATGTATACATATATAAAATTATATGAAAAAATATATATACCTACATGTATAAATATATGTATAACTATATGTGTAACTATATGTATAACCACATGTAACTATATTTATAATTACATGTATAACAACATACAACATTTTGTTTAACTAACATGTGTATAACTATATATTAATATTTGTATAACTATATAAAACTCTATAAAATTAAAAATAACTATATTTGTGACTATGTATACATATATGTAAATCTATATATTTGTTTATAACTTTGTATACATTTATGTATAACTACATATAACTACTTGTATGAATATATATATATATATATATATATATATATATATATATATATATATTATAACTATATGTTTAACTATATATAATTATTTATATCTACATATACTATATGTATAATAACATATAACTATAAATAATTATATCTTACTATATGTATAACTATAAAAACTTTATACGTAACTATATTTAAATATATAATTTTCAACATATATATAATATACATTTTTATATATTATTATATAAAAATTTATTTTACTTTATCTATACCTATACATAATGATATGTATAAATATATAAAATTATATGCAAAAATATATATACTTACATGTATAAATAAGTTTAACTATATGTGTAACTATATGTATAACCACATGTAACTATATTTATAATACATTTATAACAACATACAACTTATTGTTTTACATTATGTATATAACTATATATAAATATTTGTATAACTATATAATACTCTATATAATTAAATATAACTATATTTGAAACTTTGTATACATATATGTAAATCTATATATTTGTTTAGAACTTTGTATACATTTATGTATAATTACTTATAGTTACTTGTAAGAATATATCTATATATAACTATATGTTTAACTATATATAATTATTTATAACTATATTTACTATATGTATAATAACATATAACTATACATATATGCACCACTATAATGGGTTGTTCCAGCACAACACGGCCCTATTGACCCCTCTATGTTTAATTACTCATCAATAATAGTTTTAGTGGTTAATGAATCATGGAGTTGCTTTTAAAGATTCTAATGCTGCTTGCTATATATTTGTGTTTTGAATTATTTTCATCATATTGACATTTTGCTAAGTGGTGGGTGTCATGGGGTGTGGTTGATTCTGAAGCCTCCTCCCCTTGTTAATGATACCAACCCATACAATGTGTTCAAGCCTCAAGAGAAAGCCATCGGCTCCATACAAGATAGGTATGTGGTCTAGTAGTCTTTTATGATGCAATTAGAAGTTTTACAAGAAAATTTCATAGTCTTGTAAGCTGCTTCTCTTGATGTGTTCAGATGCAACAGAGGAAAAATAATTTGCAGTCGCTTGAAAAACTTTATTTGGTAATTTATAAATTTATCTTATTGATCAACTATTTCTATTCATAATAGGGATGGGATATAGTGTTGAGATTAATAAGTTATCAAAAAGATTTTTTTTCTATTACTGTTTGTATCTCTTAGAAAATATTAATAAGTTACACATTCATCTTATCAAACACTTATCTATCACAACCATCCTATGTATATTTTTTTTCTTATAAAAAGTAAACATTATGAATCATAAATTGAGTAATTAATTGTTTTTTTAATATTATTTATTTTTTTAATCTAACATATATTTTCTATTATACTTTATTTTGGTCAATTGTTTTAGTTATTAAGTTAATAATTTATTTTTAAAAAATTGTCTTTCTTTTGAATTATAAATCATAAATTTCGAAAATAATTATATTTTAAGAAATTGATTTTTTTAATTTAAAATTAAAGTTACAAATTAAATATTTTATTTTTAAACTTTTATTTTTAAATTTTTTACTCAAACATGTGCTATCTATCTAATTTTCAATTTATATTTTTACTAGTTTCAATTATTAAAAAAATATTATTTATATATAGCATATATACATATATCTATTTTCTTAGTTGTCCTGTCAGCTCATTTATAACCATGACAATAAAATATTAACTTAACATTGAATCTTAATGTAATTTTATAGATGTAACATATTTACTTTACATCCCACTTATAAAACACATTTGTTATATTACTTTAATATATATATCTTTATTGACATCAATATTATGTCGAAATATTTTTCTTCTTTTATGAAGACACTAAACCAACTATCAAAAAAATTATATTATGAATATTTTCTAAATTGATAAATACTTAGTAAAAATATTTTGTTATTCATATTTTTTTGACTTATTTAATCAAGTGTAAATAAGTAGTATTTTGGATATGCATAGAGTAGAGAGAGAGAGAGAGAGTGGAGTATCTTTAAAAAGAAAAATAATTTTAATAAAAATGAAATATAGTATTTTGGATATATATAATCCCACGCATATGGTTATAAATTTCTAAAAATTCATATTAATTTTAATGAAGATAATATGAAATAATTTTAAAGGCATAAAATTTTATATTATTTGATATCATTTAGAATTTTTAAAATTCTAAAAATTACATAAAGTGAGAAAATAATTAAAAAATTTATATTTATTATTTTAATAAATACTGAATATTAAAAGCTAATAGTATAAATATTACTCAATTATTTAATTATTATAAATTTTAGTAGGGTCAAACATCTATGTATTTATTTTTAAATATCAATTTATTTTCTTTTAAATTTAATGAAAAAATTTAAATTTTTATTATAATTCAAGATTTTTAAATTTTGTAGCAATTATTTTTTTAAAAGTTTCCTATAATCATAAAATTATTTTAATACTTATAATAATATTACTATTTACTAGTTTATTTATCAATTCAGGTATTTTTGTAATTATTTTCAATTTAATCATACAATGAATTATTTTACCTTTATATTAGTAGAAATTTTAATGTATGTTCATTTATTTTTTAAAATATCTTAAAAATTATTATAATTATAGAATTAATTATTTAATGTTACTTTAATACAAATTTCTAAGTTTTTTAATTAAAAATTTTAGAAAATTTTTTTGTATAATTATTTTTATATTTTATAATCATAAAATAGTTATTTTAGTCCTTATAATATAATTTTTTTTTGTATTTTTATAATTTTTTAAATTATTTATTTATAATATCATATTTTTATAATTTTACGAGGAGAATGTATTTTTCAAGGATCGCTCATCTACAGACCATGAAATACATTTAATAATCAAAATTAAATAAAATATTAAAATAAATAATAAATTAAAAAAAATTTAAATAATTAAAGATTGGAGACAAAAATTATTTTCAGTGCAAATAGCTAGGGAAATCTCTAGCTAAATGGATATAGTTTGTGAAAAATAAAATTTAAGAAATAATTGCTTACAATAAAATATAAAATAGTAAAAAAATTTCAAATAATATTTTAGCAACAAATTTTGTCTCGATATAATTAGCTAGGAAAAATTCGTCAATAAATCAGTTACTAAATTCATGGTTTTCTTTGTGTGAAAATCTATGAAAATATTTGCGACAAAATTGATCTCAATATAATTAGATAGGGAAAATCCATCGCTAAGTCCCACTAAATTATTGGTTTTCTTTGAGTAGAAATCTACGAAAATATTAGTGATGAAATTTATCTCGATATAATAGGCTAGAGAAATACTATCGTAAATCCATGGCTAAATTTCCTGATTTTCTTTGCACAGAAATCTATGAAAATATTAGCGACGAAAAATTTTCAATCAAACACTTTCATCGCTAATTTGTCACTAATTAGTCATTAATCCGTCGCTAGTATTTATTTCAATATAAAATCAAAATTCCTTTCTTTTCCCTAGATAATCCCTCTATTTAGCTAGGGATTGATTCCTAGCTAAATTTCCCTAGCTAAATTAATATTTTTTTGTAGTGTCGACAAGTTGAGGGTTCTACAGATCTTCAACCAATTAACTATGATCCTATCTATTTGGAGACCATAAGAGGTCATAAGAAGAGTGAGTGCATGGCATAGACTCGAAGGGAGTGACATTTTATTTTAGTAGTCGTGCTTCTAATTGATCTCTCACCGCAATTGTGGATGAGGTAGTCGAACAACAAGTAATGGAAACTAATGAGTTATGGAGACTGAAATGAAAGTGAAGAATTAGCAGATATCTCATTTAAGGAAGAAATGCATGAAATGAAAGAAGAGAAGGATGAGCAGATTACTAATTTGAAGGAAGAAATACATGAAATGAAAGAAGAGAAGGATGAGCAGTTTACTCATTTGAAGAAAGAAAGCAAGAAATTAAAGAAATGAATGATGAGATGAAATAATTAAATTTGTGTAATGCAATAGTAGATGTCCTATCTGGAGTCACAGTTAGCGGCATTGACATGACATATAGCCATTTGAGATCTAGCTGTGAAACCTTGCAGGAGGGCTAGCACAAAATCACCAACTAATTATGAGGATGATTTCGTATCAGAATTATTTCTGAACTATTTTTTATTTTTTTATCTGTGTAGCAAAACATGATGAGTTTTTTTTGGAGGTTTTCAAATTTTATAATTCTGGTTTTGTTCTTTGCTTTGCCAATTAACCTAATAATAAATCTTTGCAAGACATCTGAAGTGAGAAGCACAAAAAAATGATTCAAAGCATTCAAACATTGCCACGGTCCTTCCAATGCATCCCATATTTACCGATTTTAGCTAGATCAAAAGGAGGTAGAGCTTCTATTATCTTCATTATTCCTGCAACATTTTATTTTTGCACTCTCTTCTCTCTAAACATCATTGCTTGACATATTTTAGATATTTGTTAAAGCTGTATGACTATTAACTTAGATTTGTGTTTGTTCATGTCTAATATTACTATATATATATATATGTGAATATGTTTGTGTGCCCCCAAATATTTTGGGTAGAGTTTTAGCCTATTATAGGTATGTAAAAGGCTTGGCTTGGTACATGTTGCTGAGAATATCACCTTAGCTTCTAAAGCTGTGAGAAGAACGAAAAAATTTTGGTCCCACACAAATGCAGGTTTGTTCTTGACGCTCTTATTTTGTGCAAATCTGCGTTGTTGTAGTTCAGATCCGTGACTACTTTTAATCATGTAATCGTGGAATTAAATGGTTGAAATATTTATTAACCATTATGATTCCTAAATGAACCTACAAGTGTGAAAATTTCAATACCATGCTGCCTATTGTCATTTCAACTTCCATTTCTCTTTTGTTTGGCACTTTCTAACTTTCTTATAATTAACCATGGACTAACGCGTGAAGCTGGGGAACATAGAATAATATTTTGATAGGTAGTTCATTGAAAATCTTGGAGTAATCTTGATTTGCTAATTTAAAAATAAGCTTATGATTATCTTGTCGTGTGAAATTTCTTGTAAATGGCAGTTGGTATTGCATGCGCTAGTCTATCTATTTATCAATGACATAGTGTTGTGTTCTTTATTGGTTTATAAATGTACTATGTTATGCTCCATGCACAAGTGTACCAATGTTCTCTATCTGCATGGAGTACCAGAGGACAAAGAATTATAAGATGCAGACAATGCCTGAGAGACCTATATGTGTGTTTTTAAGCCCAAGATATTTACTTTTGTTGTCTTTGATGGTATGTGTATTTGCATTAGAGTACATGTGTGTGTGTCATCTGAGGCTATGTAATTTAATATATGTACATATAATACTGTAGTATATACGTACATATTTACTACAGTATATATGTACGTATATAGTGAGTAAATATGTATTCTTATACTTGGGATATATGTACGTATATACCAAGTATATATGTTCGTATATACTAAGTATATATGTTCGTATATACTAAGTATATATGTTCGTATATACTCAGTATATACATACATATATATTGTAGTATATACAAACTTATATACTATAGTATATACGTACATATAGAGGTGTCAAACGGGCCGGCCCAGCACGGCACGGCCCATTTTTCACGTGCCCCGCCGTGCTACCGTGCCGTGCCCGGCACGGCACGGTTTTTTAAAGTCGGGCACGACACGGCCCGTGGGCACGGCGAGGCCGTGCCGTGCCATGCCCGGCCCGCTCGGGCACGGTTGGCTTGGCCAGGCGGCACGGGCGCACGACAGGGGCATGGTAGGCGAGGCGGGGTGGGAGCCGCATGGCTGGACCTGGTCTCCTGGACCGGCTCAACCGGGGTCCGGGTCCCGGGAGTCAAGCACGGGCACGGCCCGTGCTTGGCACTTGGCAGATTATAAAAATTTTTTTTTTTTTAAATTTTTTTATTAAGTTTCTGTTTATCTGTATTTACTTTAGAGTTTCTGTAATAAATAAAAAATAAAATTTTTTGTAAAAAATATTACATTTAAAATTAAATGTAACAAACAAAAATTAGAAAATTTATGTTTTTTTTCAATTAAGTTTAGCATATTTTAATATTATAATGTATTAATTAAATATTAAAATTTAAAGTTAATAAATTTTAAAAAAAAATTTAAATCTTAAAATAAATAAATACATTAAGTTAGTAAAAATTTTAATTAAAAAAAATTTAAACTACACAAATAAAAATTATCATTCATGCTTTTGAAACCAATACTCCGAAAAAAAAGTATAAGTTTCAACACAACATATAATACAAAGTACAAACAAAGCGTATAAATAAAAAAAATAAAAAAATATCGAAAAAAAAGAGCAGATGAGCATCAATCGTCAAGCGGCATATCATGAATCATCAGCCGCAACATCAAAATCAGTATCATATGGGTCATCATCATCGGCAATCAGCTCCTCCGCCATAGTAGTGGATGTGGATGCGACTGCAGTGTCTGTCACAGTCCCAGCTTCAGCACGATCACTGATGCTAAATCTCGATTCCTCCCAATCCTTCAAATATGCCAAGGCCTCAACCATATCTGGACGTAATCTCGATCTCCTATCCGAAATCACGTTCACTGCAACAGAAAAAGTAGACTCCGATGCTACGCTCGACACCGGAGGAGTCAGTAGATCCCGTGCCATCCTAGATAGCACAGGATAGGCGGACTTATATGATTTCCACCACTGTAATAAATCAAGATTCTTATTGTCAGAAGGTGATAGGATTGAGCAGTAATCGGTATCTAAGTACCGAGACAGCTCGCTCCTATGTGAAGGTCCACCCCTACGTTTCCCCCTCGCTAGGTTAATGGAATAAGCATCATCTCCGAACAAGGTATCAGAGTCCGTACTCACAGTCTCAACACCACCACCACCATACCTAGTATCGTAGTATGTGAACAGGTCTGTCAACTTCTCGTAAATGAACCCTTGAGGTGGCTCTTCCAGGTTCATGCACGAGGAAATGAAAGTCAGGGTGTTTTCAACCCCTTCCACCTTAGCCCTAGGGTCCATGCATGCTGTGAGGCAATAAAGATGGAATGGTGGACCAGTACTTCAGGTACTTGGTTTCCATCTCTGCAACCATATGGCTGAGCGTCGGGTCCACTCGATACATCCTAAACATGCTACTAATGTTGCATATGCAATGGAGTGCAATGCAAGTGGTGGGCGTATAAACCGACGAACACATGTTCGTCGTGTCATAAAATATCTTCAGGAATTTCATTTATGAAATTCCTGAATCCCAGTCAGTGTCGTCAACAATAAGTTCGCCACTCTTACTATTGACGTAGTCGGATATCACGTGTTCGTATCCAACACATGATTCCAACATCAGGTACGTGTAATTCCAACGATGTCTCACATCAGATTGGAATTTCTTCTTCTTAAGATTCGCAGACAAACAGAGATTACCAAACTCTTGTAGTCTGCGAGGAGTGCGAATAAACTTGAGTGCATTGCGTATATTTTCCAACGTGGGGGAACACACCTTCATACCCGCTTGAACTATCAGGTTAATAACATGACACATGCATCTGACATGAAATATCTCTCCTAATGGTGCGTCTCTAATATTCCTAACAAACATATTGATCGCTACTCCATTATTCGCAGCATTATCGAAAGTGACACTAAAAATTTTATTTTGAATTTTATATTCCCTAAATATTTTCATCATACACTCAAAAATGGCCGGGCCATCATGAGGATGAAGAATCTCAGTGAATCCTAATATTTTTTTTATTTATTGTCCAGTTTGAATCGACATAATGACTCGTGATACATGCATAAGAAGAATCATCGTGACATGTCCATATATCGGACGTCACAGACACCACTCCACTAAATGCCAAAAATTCCTTAATTATTTTTTGTTTTTCTAACTTATATATCTTTAGTATGTCACTCCTAGATGTGGACATAGGAATCCTACGATAGGATGACTGAAAATAAGTCTGCATGATGCGCACTACCCTCGGATCTCTCTTCCGAAAATCTGATCGGAAGACCCATCAATGTGATGAGCCTGGCCATGCCGTCCCTACCCAACTCGCTGGAGTATACGAAGGGAGTAAACTTTGAGACTGAACTCGATCCAGTCTCAAAAAATGTAGTGCCAAGTTGGGTTTGCCGAGGATCTAACGGTCCATGTTTTTTGGAGCATATTTCAGCATGCCTCTTTAGGTGCCCAGTCCCATGTACTCTTGCATGTTAAAAGTCTCATACAATATTTGCACTGTGCCATTTCATGTTCCTCACCCCTAACATCTAATTGTGTTATGATTTTAAAATGTGTCCAAACTACAGAAGTCCTCCTAGTTTTTTGTTTTTTAGAACTTTGGGCTGAGATGACAGGAGAAACCAAAGTTTCAGGAGCCACAGACGTTTGTGTAACACTAACATTTTCATTTTCCAAATTTAAATATGTGTTAGATAAATTTGTCATTTTTTATTTTTCGTACGTTTTTCTAGAGAGAGAAGCTTTAGAGAGAGAAAATAAAAAAAAAAGTAAATTATATTACCCGGTAAAAGCAATGAGGTCACTCACGTCCAAGATGCACCGCAGGAAGCTTTGATGTTCAAACTCAAGTTGAGTTTCACGAAAATCCAAGCCGAAATCAAAATCACGAGGGCCGAGAGAGAGAAGCACGGTTTATGTGAGAGAGAGAAAATATTGAGAGGATTTATGTTTTTGAAAAACATAAATTTTATAGGGAGGGGGGTAGATTTTATAGGCTAAATAATGTTTTTTTTAAAAAAAAAATTATTTTTTTATTATTTTTTTGAATTTTTTTAATATATTTAAGGGGCAGAATCACGAGGACCGTTGGATTCTGCCCCCTAGCCGTTGGAGTCGAATCCAAGGGCTGAAAATCGCTCAAAGTTTGAAATTTTTTTTTTTTCCGTTGGAAAATTCGAATTTCTCAGTTCTGAGTATGTGGAGTCGGTTTTCGGCAGAAAAGACCGCGGGTCGGGTCTGTTTGGACCCGACCCACGGTCTTTTTACGGGGGGGCCCGGATGGGTCGAGTGACTCGAGTCATGACTCGTGAGTCGTGACTCACGACTCACGCCACGGCACGCGTGGCACACCGCCAGTGCCACGCGTGCCTGCGGGACCGGCACGGGATGGACCCGTGCCGGCGTGCCGTGCCATGCACGGCACGGGCCCGGGCACGGTTTTTGAACGTGCCGGCCGGCCCAGGCACGACCGAACCGTGCCGTGCCTCGTGCTGGGCCGGGCTGGCCCGGCCCGTTTGACACCTCTACGTACATATATACTGAGTATATACGTAGTATATACCAAGTATATACATATGCATATACCGAGTATATAAGTACTCATATACAGAGAATATACATATGCATATACCGAGTATATACATATGCATATACCAAGTATAAACTTTGTATATATCGAGTATATACATAGTATATATCGAGTATATATGTATGTATATACCAAGTATACATAAATATATACGATATATACATAGTCGGTGCATATATTCAATTGTAGACATGTATATATTGTCATACATACACACCCATTTACCACACACACACATTTGAATATAATTAATCGACTGGTCTGGTCATCATTGTGCATTGCTTACCAATGCAGGTTATAAAGCCATGGATATTAGACCTTCCCCAAAGGTGTGGCATGAAGATATATCTGGTCTAGGCCAGCCAGGCAGATAGTGGTTGGCCTTAAATCACTTAGTAATTGTGTAGATATTAGGTCTTAGCAATTATCACATGGTACAAAGCATATGTATGAGGAAATAAGTTTTCTTGCTGTAGGTTCTGTAATGATTGGTTCTAATTGTATTATGTCTTAGGATGCTGATGATGATGCTTATGTAGTGTCGTATAATTTTATTAGATTTCACAAAGCTGTATTCAATCAGAAGAAAAAATGTAACATTACTCAATTTTTACAGGCAGAGTGCTAGGAGGAATATCAGGTCATATTTTGGGGAAGCGTTGCCGCCTCGTCAAAAAATTCGCTCAATCTCAAAACGAGTGGGTTGGTAGGGAAGTTCATCAGTTTGAGAATCATTGTCCACGTTAATGAATGGACAACTTTTTATTATAAATATCATATATTGTTTTAGTTTTATTTTAATTATTTAATTAAGTTTTTTTAAAAAAATTAAAATTCTAAAAATAGATTTGGAATGAAAATAGCTAGGGATTTTTCCCTAGCTAATTAGCTAGAACATTTTTTTATTACAAATTTAGCTAGGGAAATCATTATTTTAGCTAGGGAATTTACCGTCGCTAAATATTTTTAGCCATAGTATCTTTTCCTCATTAATTTTTAGCGAAGAGCACTTAGATTGGGAATGCTTCCAACATTAATTCATCATTTAATCCATGGTATATCCCCTTTAGCAACAGAAACCCGCCCTTTAGGTAGGGAGTTTTACATAGCTGTTTGAGATTTTTATGTAGTGAAAGAAGAATAGAAGAATAAGAATACAAAAAAATAAGAAAAAAAGAAGAATATAGAATAACATGAATAAGAAGAATAAAAGAATAAAAAGAATACGAAAATGAAGAAATGAAGAAAAAGATGAATAAGAGAACTAGAAGAATTAAAAGAATAAAAATTAAGAAGAAATAATAAAAAATAATTATTGAAGATTTCAAAAAATATAAAAATAATAAAAAATAATAATAAATAATAATGAAGAATAAGAAGAATAAAGAATAAGAAGAATAAGAAGTTTAAAAAGAATAAGAAGAAAAAAGAATAAGAAGAAAAAAAATAATAGAAGAAAAAAGAATAAGAAAAAGAATAAGA
>JAREIK010006306.1:0-19569 GCA_029783825.1 Sapria himalayana | reverse complement strand
TATTTCTTTTCTGGATTTGAATTTACGAACTGTGCAGAGACGAGTAGAGCTGGATTTTTATTTCTGTTATTTTCTTAGTATTACTGCTTGAAAATTTATGAAATCTAGACAAATTTCTGGAATTCATTTCTTCTCAGTTTTATTGCAAATACAGTGGTTGTACGTGATCGGTGCTCCATTTCTTAGTTCGCAATGCAGTAATCAGAGCGCAGCTCTGCTGGATTTGATTTACATTTAGTTATAGTCTTTCCTACACAAATATTGAGAGCTAATTTGGGTTCAGATTTACTTATTTGGTGTCGTTTTTGAATTGTTAAGTTCCCAATAGTAGTACCTAATACCAGTTGAGGGAATGTATCTTGCTCTGATATCCAGGATGCCCTCTGCGTGACACAGAGACGGAGATTCCTGAGAGCTGAGAGCATTCTTTTCTGGGTATGTTCGACTACCATTGATGAACTGCTGAGCTCTGAGAGTTCATTTTGATAAATCCCCCATTCGCTCATAATTGAAGTTGGAGGGGTGTATTTAACAATATAAATAATCAGAGAGTTCACCTTAATCTAAAGGCAAGTTCCTAACCCCGTGTTAGCTTAGATCTAATCAAGGGAAAGGGACGAACCCATAGATCTGTAGGTTGAGCCACCAATTAAGTGGTAGAAACTTTGCGAAAATCCTGAGAAGGAAAAGCAAAAGGTCCGCTGTCAACAAGAAATGGGTGTGAAGTATTGAGAGAGAAAAATACCCAGATCTTACAAGAAAATTTGGAATACAGGCAGTTGGTTTGATCTTGTCTTTGAGAGAAGTAAGGATATCCAACCGGTGAATATGGAGAAATCCAATTCCAACAATTAGGAAATCTTGGACAAAACTAGATCCATACATAGAACAGAGCAATGTACTATAGTGCTGGAATTGACTGTTTCATTGTATTTCACTGATAGTTTTCGTTTCTCACAGGAAACTGATTCAATCAATTCTTATAGTTACAATTTATTTTTATTCATTACTTTTGTTTTAGCTTAGTTTGACAATATTCAATAGTCTAGGATCTTTAATTTTTGTTGTTTAGATAAAACTTTCACTATGAGTTCTTAGTCCAAATAGTATGTAATTTTAGTAGTTAGGGTAGTTGATCTTTAATTCGTTGCCAATCTTTGTGGGAATGATACCTAGACTTACATTCAGATTTACTACTTGTATGACCTGTGCACTTGCAATGTCATAGACTTGACCCTTATTTTTAAATCATGAATATTAAGAAAAAGTTATTTTATTAAGCAAATTTTATCCAAAGTGACATGGATGCAAGAGAAGTGTAAGGCTCTTGTAATTATGTTAATTTGAGGGGTTTTTAGTCTATATAGAAAAAGGCAAACAGTCGACAAACGGCGTCGACCTCTAGAGTTCGAGGTGAGTGATCACGTCTTCTTAAAGGTAATGCCGAAGAGAGGAGTGGTCAAGTTTGGCAAGTAGGGGAAGCTAGCGTCAAGGTATATCTGGCCCTTCGAGGTACTCGAGAGGGTGGACACAGTTGCATATCGGTTGGCGCTACCACAGAGTTTATCAGGTGTCCATGAGGTGTTCCATGTCTCCATGCTCCGGAAGTATACTCCAGATCCAGCTCATGTAGTGGATTGGGGAGGGATTATTATTGATACAGATGGGACCTTCGAGGAGGGACCAGTGCGTATCTTGGATAGCCGGGATCAGGTTTTGCGACGCAGGACCGTACGACTAGTGAAAGTGTTGTGGCAACACCGAGGAGTGGAGGAGGCAACTTGCGAACGCGAGGACACGATGCGGGCCACCTATCCTTTCCTATTTGAGGATGAAGGTGCGTGGTCTAATATTTGACATTAGAATATTACTGCATATGCATGTTCTTGTGTGTGCTAGTATGTGTGAATTTCAGGGACGAAATTCTTTTAAGAGGGGAAGAATGTAAAATCCGGGAAAATTAGAAATTTTCAAAAAATGACAAAATGATAATAATAATAATAAATTGCCATAATGGTTCAGGGAAACCTATAAAATTCTCTAGATCTCGGATGACAAAACGGATTGCGCAGTTAAATTCATCTCGCGAAATTTAGTGACCCAGAAAAATTTCGTCGAATTTTGAGACAATCGAAATTTTTTACGATTTTCTGGGTGATAAGTCACCAGTGACTCCAAGGACGAGATTTTTATGAAAATCTCGAAAGTCGGGAAATAGCTTGAGCTAAGTTCATTTAAACTAAATTGAACTGAAAAGAAATAAATTGTTTTGTGGCAGAAATGGACCCAAATGAGATATGGACATTGCGCCATGTAAAAAAAAGAAAAAAATAAAAAGAAAAAAAGCAAAGTCAAAAAACAAAGGAGGAGGAGACGAGTTGTCAACGGGACCCTTGGATTTGGGGTGTCACAACAATGTTTCCTAAGGTATCATAGATTAATCTCTTGTCTTCTTCTATCCTTCCTTTTCTTAAGGCTAGTGTCTCTATCTTTAATAAATATTCTTCTCCTGCTATTAATTCGTCTGCTTCATAAAGTATTCTTTTAATTGGATAGTCTCTTCCTTCTAACGTTATAGAGTCTATGCTTGTGTCTGTCAATTCTTCTTGGTATTCTTCACTTTCTTAGAGACTATTATTTTTATTATAATCTATAAATCTTATACTAGTTTCTCTTGAAGTATTTTGATATACTAGAGAATATTTTGGTACAATTATTTCTGTTCTTTTACCAAAGTCTTCGAAATTCCATGCTAGTCCTGCAAGATTTTTTGTACTTATTGATTTTGGTTTAACCATTCCTACTCATTTTGTATCTAATATGCTAACTATATCTTCTACTTTTATTTTTACTTTATTATCTGACTAATTCATACATCTTCCAATAAATCCTATATTAATTACTGTAACACCCAGAATTATTACAATAGCTAAATATTATTTTTCCGAAAATAAAACGATAGACCCGGGTTTACTACTAGAGCCAAGGGTAAATTGGTAAATTTACCACTTGAGGACCCTTGGGTCATTAATGAGAAAGTCTAGTGGTCAATGTATAAGATTGGGAATGTGATATGCAAATAGAAAGAGTTAATGGCTTAAATTGCTATTAGTGAAACTTTAAAGTCAAAAATGGGTATAAGACTAAAACTAGTCTAGCAAAAGGGATAGTTCTCATTTTTGCTCAAATAGAGTTAGGGCAAAAACATGAAGAAGAGAGGAGAAAGAGGAAGAAGAAGAAGAAGAAGAGAAGAAGGAGAAAGAAAGAGAAGGAAAGGAGATTGAGCCATAAAGGTAAGGGTTTTTGGTTTGATTCTTGTAAAATGGTTCTTTTTCTAGGGTTTGGTTGGGGGAACTTCTCCTAACCCTAGATTTGAAGGATATGGGGTGGTAAAACCCTAATCCTTGGTTATTTGTGTAAGGATTTTAGGGGATTTTGTATAGAGGGATATGATTCATGGATTTCTCTATTTTTGAAAGCTAGGGTTTCATCATAACCTTAGATTGGTTGAGTGATGGGTTGGAAAAACCCTATATTCTTGTTTAAGATGTGTTTTGGAAGATGTTTTGGGTTGAATAGAGTGGCTTTGATGTGTGTTTGAGTGTTGGGGTTGATTTGGTTGGAAACTTATGGAAAAAGTGGGGAAAATCATAAATTCTAGGCATTTTCGAGGGCTAGATTTTTCTGTTATGGCCCAGTGTTAGTATTTTGGCCATAACTTGGTCATTTCTACTCCGAATTGAGTGATTCAAGTGGCTGTGTAAACTAGAATTCAAGGAGCACAAATATCCCTAAATATGTGTGTCCAAATTCGTAACCCATTGGACCCAAAAATTCATTCAAAGTGGGGGCAATGTTGTATAGGACATATCTCGAGTTTCGGTGCTCCGGATTAGGTGATTCCAGTTGGAAAAGAACCCTTAGCACTTTATCTTCAAATGAGTAATATGGAGATAGGAATACAAGAGGTGTTTTGTGTTGAGTGTGTTGTTTGTGTAACCCTAATAAGGGGTGTTAAATGTTGATCCTAGTAAGTGTAAGAGAGAGTGCACTTGGGGGATCAAGGTTTATGTTGGAAGGTATAAGAATATATGTGAGTCGAGTGGTGATAAAGTAATAGACCACTTGAGTAATTTTTATGTGACACGATTGTGAGAGGCTAAGGAATCTTATGACTTGTTATTTGCAGATCCTTTGGAGTAGCCTCGGGTTTTGACTTCCTTGGGAGACTTGCGGATTTTTTAATCCAAGGAAGGTAGGGGATCTTATAACCTTCTCCTGCTTGTACTGTGGTTTGATGTTGTGGGAATTCTGTACCATTCCGTGCTTTGACTGTGTGATTTTCTAGTGATATATAAATGTATATTTTATATATATATGGAAATCTTTGAATTAACTGGTACATGATGTTTTTAAATATCCATGTGGTTGAATGCTTTGTGAAATTGTTTTAAAGCATGACATGGGTATGAGACTGTGTGAGAGTCCGGATTGATGTAGTGGACACGGGACGATGACTAGTCCCTGGGTTGTAGTCCCAGAAAGGTCACAGATATACGGGATGTGGGCATATCCTTGGGTGGTAAGTCACAGCAATTTGTCGTTATATGGGATGTGGGCATATCCCTGGGTGGTAAGTCCCAGCAATTTGTCGTTGTTCTAGGATGATCGGCTAGTCCTTGGGTGAAAGCCCAAAAGAGTCACTGATGAGGGGTTGAGATGGTGGTAGTATTGTATTCATGTGTTTCCATCATCAACCTATTATTTGTAAAATGCTCATGTTTTGAGATATCTTGAATTATGTATAAATTGAAATGTTTTTATGAGCATGGCTTGTTATGAGATTCACTACTGAGTTGTCGAACTCACCCCCATTATTTCCCTCCACCTTAGATGCAGGTACGAGACCAGCTGCGTGACATGAAAGTTGGACCTGTAGGGTTTTTGAGGATGGAAAGTTTGTATGCCAACCTTAGCTTGTTGGTGGTTGAGCATACATTTTGATGAATATTTAGTGTTATGTGGATATTCACACTGTATATTTGGACAGTTGGTATCTTTTGTGGATCATTGTATATTTGGCTTGTGTAGCCACTAGTTTTGGAACTTTGTGTAAATGTTATTTTGATCAAGTGTAAGTGTATAGTTTTGGGTACATTGAGGAATTAACTCTGTACCGATATGTGTGTATGTTTGGAGACCTGGAGTAGTGTTTTATTTACGTTTTCCAGGTGATTACTTCAAGTGGAGTTTAGACTCAAGTTGTGAAAAAAAAAATCAGGTGGTAAAATAGTAACATAAATCACACCGGTGGAATTCGAGGTGTGACAATTACTAAATTACTTCCTTTTACTTGTTCATAACCTCTTGTTTTAATTCCTATTTTAATATCTTGTTGTAAGTCTTTAAGACTCATCATAAAATCTGGCATACAATATACTATTACCTATGTTATTATTCATATCTATTTTGTACTTGCTATCATTGCTTTTCCCATATCTGTCCAACTATCATCATATATATGTACTAATGTTTTTGTTCCTAAACCTTTCCTTCTTAAACCTTTAATAGCTATAGTTATTAATCCTAAATGACAAAAGCTATGATCTTTTCTTAATTTATCTATTATACCTTTTCCTAATAGTTCTAATATGTTTGTATCATTTCCTAAACATTGGATTTCTTCTTCCCTGATACATTTGATAAATTTATTTATCTTTTTAAATATTTTATTTTTGTATATTACTTCTGGTTCTAGTATTTTTAAACCATTTATTTTGAAGTTTTCATATTCTATTTCTGGATCTATAATTTCAGCTATTTCTTCTTTTGAATAATAAACTTTCCTTACTTGTATGATCATGGTCGCCTGTATCTTTGATATTTTGCTATCTTGTTTGTTTGTCTAACTTGACTGTTTAGGACGTCGTTCTAGTACTAAGGGTATGCATGATTATACTCAGAGGATGTTTAATTAGTCAAACGAATTTGCAAATGTTTGTTTACAAAAAAAAAAAAAAGGGCATACGAGAGTAAGGAAAACCCTAAGTAGGACTTCTAAAACTTTTTCTACCTCACTTTCTCACCCCCTAAAACTCACCTCTTAAAACTGAAAATCTCAACCTCAAAAATTTGGGGGCCCAATGAGTACCCGGAATCAAATTCTTTAGTCCTATCCTTATCCCTGATCTCTTATCCTTATCTCTTCACTCCTTTTTATCTTTTCTTCCTCTATAGATTTAGAGGTCCTTCTTCATCTAAGGGCATCGAAGAAAATACCCTATCTCACCTCTTATCTCTCTCTTCCACTCTCAACCCTCTCTTCTTCTTTTGTAATATACTTTAGAAGCTTTCAGCCTAAGCTTTCCAAAATCTTTCAGCTCAAGCTTTCCAAAATCTTTCAGCTCAAGCTTTCCAAAATCTTTCAGCTCAAGCTTTATTCCTCCTATTGTATAAAAGTGTGTTTTATCAATGAAACATGTTTAATGTTTTTGATGATGCTTTTTTCAACCGGAACTGGGATGGAGCGTGTAGGAGTTGTTGGGCCAGACTTAGATTGCTGGCGGGCTGGGGATGCAGGCTTTTGGATCGTCTGGGCTGAAGTATGACTGCTGCAATACCGATCTGCAAACTCTGGTCGTAGCACTCCTCTGCAAAAACAAGAATGAAGGGGGTCGGCGAGGGCTTCGCCCGTGGCCGCTCCGATGCCTAAGTCAGTTTCTTTCTGAGGGAAAAGGAGAGACTGCTTAGACTGCTTAGTATTGGCGTATGTTTTTGCGTACCTTTCACCGATGGGGTGACCTTGTATTTATAGTAGATGTTCTCCCAATTGGATGGTAATTAGGATTCATTCCCATTGGATGGGATATTTCTTATTATAGTCCGTATCGGATTTGGTATAGGATATAGAAAGAGTAGTTTATTTGGGATAATCTTCCTTCCTTATTGGGGGATCCGATTTGATGCTGATCTAATATTGTCTTTCTTTCCTTATTGGTGAGATTTGGCTGGACTTGCGGAATAATATATTATTAGGGACTATTCTATTTTCTGTACCTGTGGGAGACTTCCCATAAGTGGCCTTTGGGCCAAGCGGATTGGACCTCTCTTCTGGGCTGGCCCTAAAAGGCTGGAATGCTGGCGTAAAAAGGCTTGAATGCCTCATTGGGCAAGCCTCTCCTTTGGAATTCAACTAGTGGGCCTTCGTGTTTCGCTGGGCTGGCCTCTTTCTTGGGCTTGGTGTGTGGGCTTGCGAACCTTATTTTTCAAACCCTATCAGTTGCCCCCCAGCCCTTGTGTACGGTGTACGTGGGCAAGGGCTGTAACGTTTCTCGCATCGGGTGCAATTTCCACGTGTCTGCTCGGGGCTGGATTAGTTAGGGCTTGGTCGCCGTCATTTGTCTTGTGATAATGATGACTCTTCGGTTTTCGCGCTTATTTCTTCCATTCCTTTCAGTTTCCTTTTGTTTCTTTCGCGGACATCCTCTGTCTTGTGTGCCATTGCTCTGGGACCTTTTATTTGCCTTTAGCGAGTTCGGACTTCCTTCTCTCTTAGTCTTCTGTCTGAGCCTTTTTGTGCAGAGTCTTTATCTGTTGTCTTTCTGGGTCCACTGCGTCTTGGTTTCTTTGATTTCTTTTCGGGCGATAAGACGAGTTGTTTGGGTTGGCTGAATTTTGTTTTCATTATCCAATTTCATCATGGGTCCGGGTCGTTCTTCCTCTCTGCGTATCGATGGTGATTCTTCGGCTATTGATGGTTCTAGACGAACTGGTGGTGTCTCCAACCGTTTGGTCAGTGTTCGAGATGCTCCCGAGGTGCCTCCTCTTCCCTTGGACAAGGGCAAGGGGAAAGTGAACCTGATTAAATACCCTGGGGGGTCTGAATATCTGAGATCTGCCGTTCAGCATGCTTTAACTGTGGGACCTAGCAAGGTCGGTCCTTCATATGGGGCCATCTTTGCCAGACGTTATCAGCCTCCCTTCGGCGTTCGGGTGTGGTCCCCTGACGTTTTGACCCTCTATGTGGTCTCTGTGCCTAGGATGGTGTGTTTCTTCGAAGTGGCCTTCGATAACGGTCTTCGCTTCCCTCTGCACCCCTTCATAAAAGGGGTTTTGCAGCATTTCAATGTGTGTCCCGCTCAAGTCGCGCCCAATGGTTGGGGTATTTTGGTTAGCCTGCTAGTTTTCTTTAGGGACAGGGGACTCGGTGTCCCCAGCATAGCCCTGCTTCTTCACCTTTTTAGCCCGAAGGAGACATCCGAGGGCTTTCTTTATTTTTCTAGGCGTTCCGGTGCTCCTCTGGTGATCTCCGATCTTCCCTCCTCCCACAGGCTGTGGAAGGGACGCTATTTTTTCGTCAGTGGCCGTAACTGGGAGTATGACCCTCTCGACAAGGATGACACCCTGGGCGTTCCGGTGGCTTGGACCACCCCCGAGAATCTTCGTGAGTGTTTATTCTGTTTTTGGTCATAACTTGTGTCTGTTTATTGGGCATTCCTGACTCTGCACTGTCTACATGCTTTTCAGGTGCTCGCATTGATCTCAGCGCTGAAGACAGCGCCGTAGCGCTGGCGTTGGCTGAGTAGTCCTCCTCGTCCTTATGCTGAACTAATCAAGTCGGATGTTCCCGGTCCTTCGAGTTCGAGGTCCATTCGTTCTGCTGCTCTGAGATCTTCATCCTCATTCTACCATGAAAGTTCCTCCCGTTGGGCCCTCTGCTGCCAAAACCCACTAGGGGGGAACTGTTGGTCCCAGTTAGAGATGGTGTCTCGGAGCCCCGGAGCGGGAAGCGAAAAATCTCGGACTCTGTTGAGAAAGACCGGCCGGCTTGGTCAAAGTTCCAAAGTTGGGGGCATCTTCATCCTCTCCGTCCACTCGTGTTCAGAAACCGGAGCGGGAGCAGTTGCCCCTGGTTCAGACTCCTATAGTTTTGAGTTCGCGGTCCCATTCTGGGTCTGCTGTAGGGGCGGAAGGTCCCTCGGGTGGGGCCGTTGAGCAACCATTGATGGTCGCGCCCATCACCGTCTGGAACCCGCCGGCAAAGAAGGTTAAATCGCCTTCTCAAAGGTGGAAAAGGCGAGGCGAACAGAGCCGGAATCCACAACTGGTGGTGACGAGGACTCTTTACTTCACAACGTCGAACTTGCGGCAGGAGCGGTTTCGTCCATTCTCAAGGACTCTGACCTTAAGAAGTCGGTTGCGCTGCCCGTTGATGAGGCTCTGGCCCTATCTCTTCAGGGGGTCGCCTCCGTAAGTTTCCGCACCTTGTCATATTTGATTCCATTTTAGTTGGGTTTCGATCCTGCATCAGATGTTGATTCTATGCTGGGTGTGCAGGTGGCTACTCATCTGAAGGGTTTGGCCAGGAAGGCCAAACTAAACGTGGGCCATGTCAAAGCGGCCCGAGCATATAAGGCGAGGGTGGCTTCCCTCTCATCCGAGCGGGCCGAGCTGCGAGGTCAGGTGCAACGTATGACCGAGGAAGCAGTGAAGCTCAAATCCGATTTGAAACATACCACGTCGGCCCGTGCTCGGGCCGAGGGTAGGGAAGACGAGGCCCGGAACAGCTTGAGGGCGGTTGAAGGCGAGCTTCGGGAGGTTAGGGATGATTTGAGGGCTGCGCAGAATGACTTGATGGAGGCTAGGGACGGGCTGCAGTCCGCCCCAGTATGAACTCCAGATGGTTAGGGACGAGCTCCTCACGTCCCAAGGCGAGCTTCGAGAGTCTAAGGAAGAGCTGCGTGCGATCAAAGACGATCTTCGTGATAAGACGACGCTTGTTGGACGAGGCTCGTCGCGAGGCTAACGAGGCGGTCAGCTCGGTGGAGCGCCTGAATGAGGAGTGTCGCGGGTTTGCGTGGGGATCTCCATCAGCAAATAACTTTGGTGGCTCAGCGGGACGAAGTTATTGGAAGACTGAGAGCTGAGGCTTCCAATCAATGGGTTTCTGGGTGGCTCGCTTTTCAGAAGGAAGGCTGTTACTGCCTATTCCGGCCTGGACTTTAACTTTGACCTTCCCAGTGACGAGGAGGATGAGGGGTCCTTCTCTGCTGATTATCCTGGAGAGCCGGGCACCCCCGCTGAGGCCCACTCCCCTTCTTCACCGTCTGCTTCTCCCTCTTTTTCCTGATCTCCTGGCTGTCTTTGCCTGCCCTGACGTCGACTTTACGCTTTTCTCTCTTTTTTTTTTTGTTGGGCCTGGGACCCAAGACATATGTAAACCTTTTCTTCAATGAACATTCATTATTTCATCTTACTTCTTCGCCTCTGTTTGTGCTCTTCGCGCTGCTTCTGCTTGATTTGACTTTACTTCTTGTTTGCATGGTCTGGATTAAGCACCTGAGTTGTGATGTTGAGCTCCTTAAATTGGTCCGCTGAGGCTCCTGGGCTCTTCGAGCCTTATGGGTTGAATAGCCTGAGCTGAACTGAATCCTTAGGCTGCATGGCCTGTGCTGAGTGGATGAACTCGTCGAAGTGAGCTAGCTGGGCTCCGTCGGCTGAGCTGCCTGAGCTGATTCGACTCCTTAGGCTGCATTGGCCTGTGCTGATGTGGATGACTCGTCAAAGTGAGCTACTGGGCCCGTCGGCTGAGTTGTCTTGAGCTGAACTGGCTCCTTAGGCTGCCTGGCCTGTGCTGTGTGGATGAACTCGTCAGAGTGAGCTACTGGCCTCCGTTGGCTGAGTTATCTGAGCTGAATGGCTCCTTAGGCTGCCTGGCCTGTGCTTTGTGGATGAACTCGTCAAAGTGAGCTGTTGGGCTCCGTTAGCTGAGCTGCCTGAGCTGATTCGACTCCTTAGGCTGCATAGCCTGTGCTGTGTGTGGATGAACTCGTCAAAGTGAGCTACTAATCTCCGTCGGCTGAGTTGCTTGAGTCAACTGCTGGGAGGGCTCGTCTCTGTGAATTGCTGGAAGAGCTTCTATGTGAACTGCTGGGCAGAGCTCGTCAAGTGACTGCTGGGCAAGCTCGTCTATGTGAATTGGGAAGAGCTCGTCATATGAACTGCTGGCAGAGCTCGTCAACGTGAACTGGCATAGCTCGTCTATTGAATTGCTGGAAGAGCTCGTCTATGTGAACTGCTGGGCAGAGCTCGTCAACGTGAACTGCTGGGCAGAGCTCGTCTATGTGAATTGCTGGGAAGAGCTCGTCTATGTGAACTGCAGGGTAGAGCTCATCACGTGAACTGTGCAGAGTAGACGAACTCGTCAAAGTGAGCTGCTGGGCTCCGGGCGCTAGGCCGAGTGGCGATGTAGCCTGAGCTGATCTGACTCCTCAGGTAGCGTGACCTGTCAGAGTAGAACTCGTCAAAGTGAGCTATGGGCTCTGGGCGCTGTGGCCGAGTGGCGATGTAGCCTGAGCTGATCTGACTCCTCAGTAGCGTGACCTGTCCAGAGTAGACGAACTCGTCAAAGTGAGTGCTGGGCTCCGGGCGCTGTGGCCGAGTGGCGATGTAGCCTGAGCTGTCTGACTCCTCAGGTAGCGTGACCTGTTCTAGTAGATACTCGTCAAGTGAGCTGCTGGGCTCCGGGCGCTGTGGCCGAGTGGCGATGTACCTGAGCTGTCTTACTCCTCAGGTAGCGTGACCTGTAGAGTAGACGACTCGTCAAAGTGAGCTGCTGGGCTCCGGGCGCTGTGGCCGAGTGGCGATGTAGCCTGAGCTGGATCTGACTCCTCAGGTAGCGTGACCTGTGCAGAGTAGACGAACTCGTCAAAGTGAGCTGCTAGGCTCCGGGCGCTGTGGCCGAGTGGCGATGTAGCCTGAGCTGATCTGACTCCTCAGGTAGCGTGACCTGTCAGAGTAGACGAACTCGTCAAAGTGAGCTGCTGGGCTCCGGGCGCTGTGGCCGAGTGGCGATGTAGCCTGAGCTGATCTGACTCCTCAGGTAGCGTGACCTGTGCAGAGTAGACGAACTCGTCAAAGTGAGCTGCTGGGCTCCGGGCGCTGTGGCCGAGTGGCGATGTAGCCTGAGCTGATCTGACTCCTCAGGTAGCGTGACCTGTGCAGAGTAGACGAACTCGTCAAAGTGAGCTGCTGGGCTTCCGGGCGCTTGGCGAGTGGCGATGTAGCCTGAGCTGATCTGACTCCTCAGGTAGCGTGACCTGTTCAGAGTAGACGAACTCGTCAAAGTGAGCTGCGGGGCTCCGGGCGCTGTGGCCGAGTGGTGATGTAGCCTGAGCTGATCTGACTCCTCAGGTAGCGTGACCTGTCAGAGTAGACGAACTCGTCAAAGTGAGCTGCTGGGCTCCGGGCGCTGTGGCCGAGTGGCGAGTAGCTGAGCTGATCTGACTCCTCAGTAGCGTGACCTGTCCAGAGTAGACGAACTCGTCAAAGTGAGCTGCTGGGCTCCGGAGCGCTGTGGCCTGTTCGACTTCTGAATTTTCTTGGAAAGGTGCGAGCGTCTTGAATACGATTATGGAGAATTTGGAACGTTCTCGCGCGACTTTTGGGTGCTTTGGCTTTCTTATAAATGGCGGCTTCATTGCTGTGGAGTTTATACTTTGAAGATTCTGCTTCTTCTGGTGCGTAACTGAAATCTGAGCGAGATGAAGCGTCGAAGTCTGGTCGTCTTGGCTGGGGATCCTCCTGAAGATTCTGGTTCAGTTCTGCTGGACTTCTGCTCGTGGGAGTTGTGTTTTTCCCTAGTCTCCCCTTTATGGGAGTCATGTTATTCCCTAGCTCCGTGCTAGGGAATGCGCCTGGGGAGGGCGGTGCCTTTCTTGCGTCGCCTTCTCCATTTTCTGTTCTTCTTTCTCTTCCTTTCTCCTTTCTCCTTCTCCTTCTTTTTCATCTTTTCTTCCACATCTCATTCTCCCCTTTTTTGTTTCTTCTTCATAAACTCCTTCCATCCCTTTTTTCTCCTTCTCCTCTTCTTCCACATCTGTTTCTCCCTCTTTCGCACAAACTCTTTCCATCCCTTTCTTCTTCTCCTCTTTTCCACCTTTCTGGCCTTTTTATTTCCATCTCGTTTTCTTTTCCTCTTTTCTTCCTGAAGTTTTTTTTTTTTTTTTGAGGGAACTGCTTGTACTGAGTGCTTCCAAGATGTAATCGATGACACCACTGATTGTAACTGAATGTAATCTGATTGGAATAAAGAGAGATTTTTCCTTTTATGTCTATGAGTTTTCTCATTCTATTGCATGTAATTTTTCTGAGCATTATATGTCTGAGTTGTTTGCGACGTCTTAATAAAATGACCAGTGAACGGTTGAATCATTAATTGAAAATTGATAAATCTCCATTTAAGATTACAAACCAAGGTCTACTGATAAAAACGTTTAAGATGTTCCGCGTTCCAGGCATGCTGTAAAATTTTTCCCTCCTCTGTTTGGAGCTCGTAATTGCCTGGTCTGACGACTCGAGATATGATGTAGGGGCCTTCCCAGTTGGGGCCCAATTTCCCATGTGCTGGATTCTTCCTTGCTGGCAATAACTTTTTTAAGACCAGATCACCCGGCATGTAGCTCCTGGGTTTGACTTTTTGGTTGTAGTACCTCGCCGTCTTCCTTTGGTAGTCTTCTGTACGCCTTAGTACTTGCTCGCGTTTTTCGTCTAAGAGATCCAAATTTAGACGGAGAGCCTCGTCATTGTGCTCCACTGCTGCCAACTCGATCCTTGGGGACTTTAATCCGATCTCGACAGGGGCTACCGCTTCAGTGCCGAAGGCTAGGGCGAATGGGGTTTCTCGGGTTGCTGACTTCTGTGTCGTCCTGTAGGCCCATAGCACTTCGGGGAGGTATTCTACCCACTTTCCTTTAAGATCTTCCAATTTGGTCTTTAATGCGGCCTTAAGGGTTCTGATGGTGACTTCGGCCTGTCCATTAGACTGTGGATGTGCTGGGGACGAGTAATAATTCTTAATTCCGAGCTCAGCACAGAAATCTCTAAATTTGGCGTTGTCAAATTGCTTTCCGTTGTCTGACACCAGGGCTCTTGGGATACCGAACCTGCATATGATGGCTCGCCATACAAAATTGCGTATCTTCTGTTCGGTGATTGTAGCCAAAGGCTCGGCCTCCGCCCATTTGGTGAAGTAATCTACTGCGACGATGATGAACTTACATTGGCCCTTTCCCAAGGGGCAGAGGTCCCAGTATGTCAAGACCCCATTGTTGGAAGGGCCAGGGGCTTGTGATTGATGTCAAGGGCTCTGATGGGAGGCGTGAGATCTTGGCGTGCTCCTGGCAAATCTTGCATTTTTTGACTAGGTCGGTTGCGTCTTTGAGTATTGTAGGCCAGTAGTATCCTTGTCTCAAGACCTTTCCTGCCAGTGCTCGAGCTCCGATATGATTTCCGCATATACCTTCGTGTACCTCTCTTAGTACGTATTCGATGTTTTTTCCCGCGATGCATTTAAGGATAGGAGTGAAGAATCCCTCGCTTGTATAGGCTTCCCTTATGATTAGTGAACCTGGCAGACCTCGTCCTTATTTTAGCTGCTTCTTTCGGGTCGTCAGGTAGACGTCCGTCTATTATATAATCCCAGATGGGGTCCATCCAACTCGGCTCGGACTCGACCTGGGCGACCTCCACGTCGCAGAGATCAATAGAGGGCTCTGCCAGGTATTCGACGGGTGTCGATCTACTGAGGTCTTCCTGTGAGGCTGTTGCTAACTTTGCCAAGGCGTCGGCTCGGGAGTTTTCTGCTCTGGGGACATGTCTGACCTGAACCGACACGAATTTTTTTAATAAATCTCGTACCTTTTGGAGATACAGGATCATCCTCCCGCTTTTGGCTTCGTAGGTATCTTCTATCTGTCTTACTACCAGCTGGGAGTCACTGCAGACTTCTAGCTGGTCAACTTCCAGTGAATGGGCGAGGTTGAGGCCTGCTATGACGGCCTCATACTCGGCCTCGTTGTTGGAGGCTTGAAATCCGAATCTGAGTGCGTACTCAACATCTATTCCTTCTGGAGAGGTCAGGATCAGACCTGCTCCACTCCCTTGTGCATTTGAGGCTCCATCTACAGAGAGCTTCCAGATGGGGAGGTCGTTCATTATTTGAGCGTTCTCAGCAGGTTCTGCTGCAGTGAATTCCATGACGAAGTCGGCTAAGACCTGCCCTTTTATTGCAGTTTTTCGGCTTGTATCTGATGTCGAACTCGCTCAGCTCTATGGCCCATTTCATCAACCTTCCGGAGACTTCTGGTTTATGTAACACTTGCTTCATCGGGAATTCCGTTGGAACCTCTATGGTGTGAGCCTGGAAGTAAGGGCGGAGTTTCCGAGCTGCGGTTACCAGGGCCAAAATTAATTTTTCCATCTTGGGTATCTCTCCTCCGCATCCTCTCAAAGCTCGACTGCAATAGTAAACTGGATGTTGTACTCGCTCTTTGTCTCTGACGAGGACAGCACTAGTTGAGAAGTCTGATACGGCCAGGTACAGGGTGAGGAGTTCCCCTTCAGTAGGACTTACTAGAATGGGAGGGGAGCTCAAATATGTTTTCAAAGCTGTGAATGCTTCTTCACACCTCGTATCCCATTGAAATGCCTTCTTCAGGACTTGGAAGAAAGGCTGGCATTTGTCGCTTGCCCTGGATACGAATCGGCTTAAGGCAGCAATCCTTCCCGTCAGGCGCTGAACTTCCTTTATACTTGATGGCGAAGGCATGTCGAGCACAGCCTTTATCTTGTCTGGATTTGCTTCAATTCCTCGGTGGTTGACTATGAAACCCAGGAACTTCCCTGCTGATACTCCGAAGGCGCACTTGGCTGGATTCAGTTTCATGTTGTAGTTTCTCAAGGTCTGAAACGCTTCGGATAGATGAGCTATGTGGAGCTCAGCTGTGGTGGATTTTACCAGCATATCATCTATATACTTCCATAGTTGTGCCTATCTGCTTCTGGAACATCCGATTCACTAACCTCTGATACGTGGCTCCTGCGTTCTTGAGCCCGAACGGCATTACACGATAACAATAGGTTCCCTGCGCTGTGACGAACGAGGTCTTTTCTTGGTCGCCTGGGTGCATACTGATCTGGTTGTAGCCGGAGAAGGCATCCATAAAGCTGAGAAGTTCATGTCCAGCAGTGGCATCTACGATGAGGTCGATTCGTGGCAGAGGGAAACTGTCTTTTGGGCATGCTTTGTTGATGTCAGTGAAGTCGATGCAGAGTCGCCACTTGCCATTGGCTTTTTTGACGAGTACTACATTGGCTAACCACTCAGGATATTCTACCTCCCTGATCGCTCCTGCCTGGAGGAGTTTGTTGACTTCCTCGTTGATGGCTTTTTGTCTTTCGGGCGCGAAGCTCCTCCTCTTTTGTTTGATTGGCTTGAAGGATGGGCTGACGTTCAGCCTGTGAGTGATTACTGTAGGATCGATTCCTCCCATATCTGCCTGCTTCCACGCGAAGACGTCTTTGTTTTGTTTTAAAAAATGGATAAGGGGGTTTTTGAGGTCTTTCGATAACTTGGATCCGATATAGGCGAGATGCTCCGGGTCGTCGTCCAATAATACGGGTTCCAGTTCTTCTGATGGCTCGGGTCGGGTGATCACCTCGTCACGCATGTCGAGCTCATCCAGGTATATGTTGTCAACCGTTTTTTGTTTCATGGACGCTGAGTAGCATTCCCTGGCCACCCGTTGGTCTCCTCGAACCATTCCCACTCCGTTTACAGTAGGGAACTTGATCATCATGTGGTATGCGGAGGGGATGGCTTTTATTGCATTGAGGGAGGGTCTGCCCAGCAACATGTTGTAAGCAGACGGGGCGTCTACGACGAGGAATCTTGCTGTGGTCGTCGCCTGACATGGAGGATCTCCCAAGGTGAGTACCAGTTGTATTGAGCCTAGAGGTAATACCTTTTCCCCAGAGAACCCCCGCAGATGAGCGTTGACGGGCTCCAGTCTCTCCCTTCCGATGCCCATTTTATCGAAGGCTGACGCGAAGATGATGTCAGCTGAACTCCCGTTGTCAATTAGGACCCGATGAACGGTTTTGTTGGCCACCACTGCGCGAACTACCAGTGGGTCGTCATGAGGGTGTTGGCACCCCTCCAGATCTGAGTCAGAGAATGTGATTGACGTGTCGAGTCGTGGTAGTTTAGACACTGCTTGTATTTCCGTTACCTCCGCTGCCCTGATGCTGCGTAGGTGGGCCTTCCGTGCTGAGCTAGATTCCCCTCCTCCTGCAAATCCTCCTGAGATGACCTGGATTTCACCAAGGGGTTGTTGGTGCTGAGTCGTCATCTGCCGAGGTGGTGGTTGCTGAGACGAGGCCTGGTTCTGAGCTTGATTCTGAGCCTGATTTTCAGTGGATATGAAGCGCCGGAGGTATCCGCGTCGTATTAAGTACTCTATTTCTCTCTTGAGTTGTATGCAGTCGTCCGTGCGGTGTCCGTAGTCCCTATGGAACTCGCAGTATTTGGAGTTGTCTCTTGTTGCGGGGTCTGACTTCATTTGAGTTGGCCATCTCAGGAACTGTTCGTTTCGTACTTCGCGCAGGACCTGTGATACTGAGGCTGTCAGGGGGGTGAAGCGCTGGGGCGAATAACGTCGTCGTCTCTCGGACTGCGGTGGACCCAGACGATCTCTGAGGTTGCCACGCCTTTTTGGGGACCGTTCTCCATTCTTCTTTGGAGACGTTTCACGGTCGCCTTGCTTCTTGGGGCTTCGTCCTCGTCGTTTGTCCGTCCCGCTTTTTTCTTTATGGGTGGAGGAGCTCTCTTTTTTGGATACGAGGGCTTCTTCACCGTTAATATACTTCTCTGCTTTTGCGAGCACCTCGGCCATGCTTGCTTGGGGATTTTTGGAGATGGAAAACATCAGATCTTTCGACTGCACTCCTAAGCCAGCAATGAATGCAGTGATCGCGAACTTTTCATCGGGTATGTCTACCTTTAGGGACTCGGCATTGAATCGCTGGACATAAGACCTCAGGCTTTCTTGCAAGCCCTGCTTGATAGTCAGCAAATGATAACTTGGCTTTCTGTACGTCCTGGCCCCAATGAAGTGAGAGACGAATGCAATGGATAACTCCCTGAATGAGGAGATTGATGACGGTGGGAGTCTATTGAACCATGCCAAGGCTGGGCCTTTCAGGGTGATAGCGAAAGCCCTGCATCGCACCGGATCTTGATACCCATGCAGTTCCATTTGGTTTTTGTAAGTGTTGAGATGATCGACGGGATCCCTGGTGCCATCGAACGCTTCCACCTGTGGCATTCTGAACTTGGCTGGAAGGGGGAAGTGGAGTACCTCGGCTGTGTAGGGCGACTCAGTTTGTTGTACCAAAGTATCCATAGTGTCAGGAGCGCGTCCTCTTACTACCTCCCTTACACGGCTGAGCTCTTGTTGGAGGCTCTTGAACCTCTGTTCCCATGATTGTTCTCCTGCTCCAGGCTGAGGGTGGCGCAGTTCTTCGTTCCCGACGTGCTCTCCAAGTGTTGCTTCGTTGCCTTCCCCTCCAGGGGCTAGGTGTGGTCCGTGCCCCCGGGCTCGGGTGGATTCTGCTTCAGTTTCAGCCCTTTGGGGAGTACCGATATTGTGCTGTCCTTCATGGGGGGGAATGTCATGACCTTCCTGAGTTTGTCGCGCCTCCCGAGGTCGTCGGATCTGTCTGGTGAGTTGTTCTAACTCTTCTGTCAGACGTTGATTGGTGAGGCGGAGTGCTTCCACCTCATCCGCGTTGGCCTGCATTGTTTCTAACATGCCGGGAGGTCGGCTGTCTGCGTTGCCCGGTGGATCTTGCATCCTTGGAGGATTAGTGTTGCTCCTGCTTGTGTTCCGTGTTGATACCATCAGTAACTGAGAAATCAGTTATATTTATAAAGGAACTGTCGTTCCCACAGACGGCGCCAACTGATGATGCTTTTTTCAACCGGAACTGGGCTGGAGCGTGTAGGGGTCGCTGGGCCGGACCCGGATTGCTGGCGGGCTGGGATGCAGGCTTTTGGATCGTCTGGGCTGAAGTATGACTGCTGCAATACCGATCTGCAAACTCTGGTCGTAGCACTCCTCTGCAAAAACAAGAAGAAAGGGGGGTCGGCGAGGGCTTCGCCCGTGGCCGCTCCGATGCCTAAGTCAGTTTCTTTCTGAGAGAAAAGAGAGACTGCTTAGACTGCTTAGTATTGGCGTATGTTTTTGCGTACCTTTCACCGATGGGGTGACCTTGTATTTATAGTAGATGTTCTCCCAATTGGATGGTAATTAGGATTCATTCCCATTGGATGGGATATTTCTTATTATAGTCCGTATCGGATTTGGTATAGGATATAGAAAGAGTAGTTTATTTGGGATAATCTTCCTTCCTTATTGGGGGATCCGATTTGATGCTGATCTAATATTGTCTTTCTTTCCTTATTGGTGAGATTTGGCTGGACTTGCGGAATAATATATTATTAGGGACTATTCTATTTTCTGTACCTGTGGGAGACTTCCCATAAGTGGCCTTTGGGCCAAGCGGATTGGACCTCTCTTCTGGGCTGGCCCTAAAAGGCTGGAATGCTGGCGTAAAAAGGCCTGAATGCCTCATTGGGCAAACCTCTCCCTTGGGATTCAACTAGTGGGCCTTCGTGCTTCGCTGGGCTCTTTCTTGGGTCGGCGCGTGGGCTTGCGAGCCTTATTTTTC
>JAREIK010006305.1:0-46806 GCA_029783825.1 Sapria himalayana | reverse complement strand
AATTTAGCTAATGAATTTTAGCTACAAGAAAATATTGTCATTTCAACTTCCATGTGTGCATAAATTCAACTTCCATTTCCATGCATAAATTTTATTAGTAATACCATGCATAAATACCATGCAGCCTATTGTCATTTCAACTTCCATTTCCACTACAAGAAAATATTGATTTAGCTAATGAATTTTAGCTAGGGATCAATCCCTATTAAAATTGCAAGTGATTAGCTAGGGAATAACAAGGGATTTATGATTTTTCTTTGAAAAAAAAATACAACGGATTAGCAACGAATTAGCGAGGGAAAAGTCTTTGTAAATTCCGTTCGAGAAAAGTGGAGAATTTAGTGACAGATTAGCGACGAAAAATTTTTGTAAATTCCACTCAAAAAAGTGGGGAATTTAGTGACGGATTAGTGACATAAATTTTTGGTAAATTCCGCTCAAGAAAAGCGGGGAATTTAGCGATGGATTTAGCGACGGAATTTCCCTCGCTAATTAAAGCCTGAAATTAGCAACGGATTTAGCGAAAGATTTTCCCTAGCTAATAAAATACTTGATTTAGTGACGGAATTAGCGATAGATTTTCCCTAGCTAATAAAATTATTGATTTAGCGATAGATTTAGAGACGGATTTTCCCTAGCTAATAAAATCCTTGATTTAGCGATAAAAATATTCTCTAGCTAATAAAATCATTGATTTAGTGATAGATTTTCCCTTGCTAATAAAATCCTTGATTTAGCTATGATTTAGTGACAAATTTTCCCTAGCTAATAAAATCTGTATTTTAGCTACGGATTTAACGACGGATTTTCCCTGCCTAATAAAATCCATATTTTAGCAACATATTAGCGATGGATTTTCCTTGGCTAATAAAATCAGTAATTTAGCTACGGATTTACCGATGGATTTTTGCTAGCTAATAAATTCTATATTATAACTACGGATTTAGCGACCAAATTTTTCCTAGCTAATAAAATACGTAAATTAGTGACGGATTTAATGATGGAATTTCTCTAGAAAATAAAATCCTCAATTTTGCAACGTATTTAGCGATGAAATTTCTCTACAAAATAAAATGCTTAATTATGCGACGTATTTAGTGACAGAATTTTCCTAGCTAATCTAATTTATAATTTAGCAATGGATTTTATCTATCTAATAAAATACGTAAAATAGCGATGAATTTTTTCTAGCTTATAAATCCGTAATTTAACTATGGATTTAGCGATGATATTTCCTAGCCAATATTTAATTATTTAATTTTCTTTATTTATTATTTGTTTTAATATTTTATTTAATTTAGTTTATTAAATGTATATTAATGGTATATATATGAGCAATCCTTGAAATATACATTCTCCTCATAAAATCATAAAAAAATTATATCATAAAATAATAATTTATAAATTATAAAAATACAAAAAACAATTATATATATTAATAATGACTAAATTAACTATTTTTATGAATACAAAAAATTTATCTAAAATTTTAAAATAAGAAACTTAAACATTTGTATTAAAGTAACATTAAATAATAAATTCAATAAGAATAATATTTTTTTTCTATATTTAAAACAATTAAATTAATATATATTAAAATTTCTATTAATATAATTGTAAATTAATTCATTGTATAATAAAATAAAAAATATTTTCAAAATTATCTGAATTGATGAATAAACAAGTAAAAATTAATATTATTATAAGTAAAAAAAAATTATTATTATAGAAAACTTTTAAATAAATAAATAATACAAATTTTAAAAATATTGAAATATAATAAAAATAAAATTTTTTTAATAAAGTTAAAAGAAAATAAATTAATATTTATTAATAAATACATGGATGTTTGCTATTAAAAAAATTTATACAAATTAATAATTTAGTAATATTTTTACTATTAGTTTTTAACATTAAGTTTTTATTAAAATAATAAATATAATTATTTTAATTTTCTTCTCACATTAAGTAATTTTTTGATTTTTAAAAATTATTAATGATATCAATGAAAATTATACCTTTAAAATTATTTCATATTATCTTCGTAAAAATTAATATGAATTTTAAAAAATTTATAACAATAAAATATAAATTTTTATATATTTTTTAACATTAATAGTATTTTATAACTTTTAAGCGAGTGACTAGAAGACAAATTATTTTTTCATTTATCTCTTATTATATAGAGTTTGTTAATATTGTACCTATTTGATATTTTTTTATAAGGCTAAACATATATTTTTTAATTGTTTATATATTTATTAATTAATTAATAATATAATAAAAAATTGTAAGGTGTTTGTTTTTCTTCTGTACCTTGCTACACACACATTAATTTTGTTGAAAAAATTTTGATAGTAAATAAAATTAATGAGTCTTTTTGATTATATATATATGTATTGTTTATTTAGTGTTTTAATAATTAAAAATATAAAAAATTTGCTACTATTTACATTCACGTCAAGACCCGATATTCTTCAATATTAAGTGAAGTGAACCTCCACATTCGGCCATCAATCCCTCGACACCAATGCATTAACATATAATCGAGGTTTAACTTTTAATATTTATTTGTTTTGAGGTATGTTTTATATATTATTATCGATTATCTTGTTTAAGCTTATGCATATTGATTCTGTTATTTATTGTATCAAAATTCTTCTCTTTTATTCATGATGGTGTTATTGGATTGCATATATATACTTAATCGTATACATATTCATGCATTTGTGATATAATGAGTTATCATTGTGTGGATTTTGATGGTGCATAGTAGGTATGCCGAATTAATAACTTCTTCAATATACATAATTACATACTGTATACAAAAATAGTATACATAAATATAAGTGTGCTTTATATAAGTGTGTTTAAACATAACTATATATATATATTTATATAACTATAAAAACAGTATACACAAACTATTTAAACATAACTATATCTATATAACTATAGAAACAATAAATATAAACTTTTACTATAATTTATAAGTAATTTATAAAAATTGTAAAAACTTATGATTAAAACTGCAAAAACATCTAATATTGGAATTTAAAGTATTTTAAATCCTATGAAATTTAACTAATCAAATTAAGCACTTTACATCCCTTGAATGAGAGTGCCCTAGGATCTTGATGATAAACCCTCGTGCAATGTCATCCTTAAATTATTCTGAGTCATTATAAACTCATTATGTACTCATATCAAATAATTATTTCTCAATGTTGTCTGAGCCACTTGTATTTATTGCATGATCAATAATTGAAAAGTAAATTTGTCCATCCCTTTATATTGCACCATAAAAGAAAGATTTATTATGATTCATATGGCTAGAATGATTTATATTCATTTCATGCTAGCTAAATATCCACTAGAGGGATGACATTTCATAAGTCATATGATGGTTAATTATATTCATTCTAGCACCATAATTTGATTACGTTTCTAATTTGAACCAAAGAAAAAATATTATAAATTTAATTTGAAAAATAGATTTAGTCACTTACAAGATATGTATGCCATATTATCAATTTTTTTATTTATTATATCTTAAAATTTTTAATATTTCTAAATTGTTTGTAGGAATACAAGTCGACGGGTTAAGAGCCAACATAAACCCAAGCTAAATTCTACACATCAACCCGCATTATGTTCAAATCCCTTGTAAGGGACTAAGTATAAAACTATTCATCATGTATAATGAAAATGATAAATCAAGGTTTTATTATAGTTTTGTATGGCACTACAAATAAGCTTGAACAAAGAGACCATGCTTATGATGCTACATAAAGGTATTTTGTAAGTTTTGAGTTGATCACATAGCAATTAAGGAAATATCAAAAATAAATTAGTGATCAAGAATAATTATTAGTCTTGTAAAGGAGTCTAAAAAATCCAAATTATTGAGAGATATAAGAAAATGAAAATAGAGTAGCCTTATAACTCTTAAGTAGCAATTACATGCATAACAAGAAATCCAATTCATTCTAATCATCAAATAGAACAAAAGATTAGGCTTGAATCTCTTAAATTACAAAAAAAAAATAACAAAAACAATTTAATATATGCATTGATACCACTAAATGGTAGGAATATTGCTCTGAGAAGTATTTTCTTAAATTAATTCAATTTAAAAATTTTATTAAATAGATTTCTTGACAATGAAAGAACTATTCTTTATAATTTGTTGCTTCCAAAAATTGCACTAAAATTTATCTAACTTTGAAAAGAAATGGAATTCATCCACAACAATAATAATAATAATAATACTTAAAATTTTCATCTTTAAGCTATATATATATACACATATATATATTGGATAATTATGTTATGGAATCCAAAAATATATATCTATGATTTGGGTTATATTTTAGTACCTAAATTCGGATACTCATTATTATCCCAATATAATTAAAAAAACATTATCATAAACTTGTTTCAGCTTACTCAGTTTGCAAAAATGAGTTTATGCATATGTTTATGGATACAGATTATTTATGAACTCCTTATGCATAAGTTTTTATTTATGAAAAATAGAGTTTCTGCATAAACTCATATGCATACTTGAGTATATGCATACCGTATGAATAAAGGAAGGTAATTATCAGTATAGTAATTTGGAAGACCCAAATCATAAATATTTTGGATTTGGGTCCCCAATTGTTATATTAAAATTAAAAATTATAATAAAACATAAATATTTTCATTTTGGGACCCCTTAACATATTTTC
Organism: Sapria himalayana; assembly: GCA_029783825.1. Taxonomy (NCBI): domain Eukaryota; kingdom Viridiplantae; phylum Streptophyta; class Magnoliopsida; order Malpighiales; family Rafflesiaceae; genus Sapria; species Sapria himalayana. The sequence continues at coordinate 42,073 of JAREIK010006305.1, read as the reverse complement.
CTACGACATTATAACTTTTATCTACTTTTTATGCACTGAAATGCATCAACTTTGTTTATCTCATAGAAATTTTTAAAAAATTTAAATTTAAAATAATAGTTTCAAAATTCAAAAATCAATTTTTGATTCTCATAGGGTTTACCAAAATATACTTCTTCAAAGAACAATGATAGGTTCAAACCCAGGGCTTACACCCATTTAATGATGCCACCATCAATCCAACTAGTAACTTTTTAGAAATCTTGTATTCAAAAATCTTTATCATGGTAACGCAAGTAGGATTTGATTATTTTAAGTATAAATATAAGTACAACTATATGTGTACCCAAATGTATAACCACATGTAACTTTATTTATAATTACATGAATTAAAACATAAAACATTATGTTTAATTATATGTGTAGAACTATATATAAATATTTATAAAACTAAATAAAATTTTATATAATTAAATATAACTATCTTTTAACTATTTATACATATATGTATACATATATGTAAATCTATATATTTGTTTATAACATTGTATCTATTTATGTATAACTAAATATAACTACTCGTATGAATATATATATAACTAAATGTTTAATGATATATAAACTTTTATAACTATATATATTATATGTATAATAACATATAACTATTAATAATTCTATCTTACTATATGCATAACTATAAAAAGTTTATAAATAACTATATATATATATAAAATTAACAACATATATATAATATAGATTTTTATATATTATTATAAAAATTGTATTATAGTATATCCATACCTATACATAACTTTATTTATAAATATATGAAATTATATGAAAAATATATATGCATACATGTATAAATATAAGTTTAACTATACGTGTAACTATATGTATAACCAAATGTAACTATATTTATAAGTATATGTATAAAAACATACAACATAATGTTTAACTAAATATGTATAACTATATATAAATATTTGTATAACTTTAAAAAACTCTATATAAATAAATATAACTTTATTTTTAATTATGTATACATATATGTATACATATATGTAAATCTATATAATTATTTATAACTTTGTGTACATTTATTTATATTTACTTATAACTACTTGTATGCATGTATTTATATATAATTATATGTTAAACTAAATGTAACTATTTATAACTACATTTACTATATGTATCCTAACATATAAAATATGAGATAATACTATTTTGTTAAACTAACTTGAAATAAAATGGTTAAAGATATAATATCAATAATATGTTAGCACATAGCATGAGAGTGTCCATTGATCAGGCTCATATATGGTATAATACAAATAAGGAACGTACTCTTACTTAATCCCAGCCCTTGGTCCTTAGGCTTAAATATGAACTTATGTATAACAAAGAATGTAATATTTGATAGGTTTGTACTGAAGAACTTATATTTTCTTTTATATAATTCTTCATTATAACACAACACTCTCTATGTGTCTCTCTTTCTCTCTATAATTCTTTCTCATTCTCTTCCTCTTTTTCATTATATGTCACACTCTCTCCATTGTTAATTTTTTTCTCGCTCTTCTTTTTGCTTGTTCTCTCTCTTTCCACCCCCCCTCTCTCTCTCTCCCTCTCTCTCTCTCTCCCTCTCTCCCCCCCCTCTATTCACTACTCTCCCTTTCATCATTTCTCTCACACTCTCTCTCCCTCCTCTCTCTCCCCGACTCCCCATTTCTCTGCCCCTCTCTCTCCCCCAACTTATCTCTTTCACTCACTCTCTCTCTCTCCCTCTTTTCCTTCAAACATTAAATGTATTTCTATTTTGATTTTCTTTCTTGTGTATTATCACATTTTGCACCCTTTATTTAGTATATTTATGATATTTATTAATCTTTATCATGCTAAAAATTATTTTATCTATTATGTAGATTCTGCAAATGCTTTGCCTCGATATTCATAATATTTAATTTTTAAAAATTCATCTATAAGTAATTTTATTTAATTATTTGTATATTTTGAAGTAATAGAATCTTTTATTCAAAATAATGATTGGGCATTATTTTTTGTAAATAAAATAGGACAAAATGAGATAAAATCATCAGTGGATGTACATAAGGGTTATTAATGGAATTTTGAATAAATATTTTTTGACTTGGCTTGAAACATTCATAAATTTTGCATGTACTCAATCGAGATTAATGGATGGAGAAAAAATTAAGTGTCCATGTAATCATCACAAGTATCAAAATATCCCTTTTCATGATGCAAACATTATAAGATATCATTTGGCTAAATATTACTTTGTGCCAAATTATTTTGTTTGGATTTATTATGGGGAAAGTACAATGACTCTGAATATTGACCAAATAGAGGGTATTGAATCATTTTCTTGTGGTAAAGAATCATCAAACGATACCATAGAATGATCACGGAAGCTGCTGGTGCTGACTTCAATATGGATTACGTGGATGAACCACCTAATCCTGAAGCTTAGAAATTTTTGAAATGCTTAAAGCTGCAGATAAAGTGTTGTAGCCTGGTTGTAAAACACATTCGTAATTATCACTTGTGGCTTGACTAATAAGCATTAAGTCAGAAAATCATATGTCTGAGAAATTATTTGATCAGGTGATAGAACTAATGAAAAAGATTGTTCCTGATAATAATTGATCACTAACAAATTTTACAACACTAAGAAGTTACTATGAGGAATGGATCTACTTGTGAAAAAAAGTGATTGTTGTTTAAATGGATGCATGTTATATTGGGGCGGGGATAGTGATTTAATTATGTGTATGTTTTGTGATCATTCTTGATTTAGGAAGGCACCTCGTGTTGTAGATACGTGACAAAAATTGAAGGTTGTCTTTAAGAAGATATATTATTTTTATTAATTCCTTGGTTATAGAGACTATATGCATCAAATGCTACAGCAAATGATATGAGGTTGCATTCTGAGCTTGAGGTTGAAGATGGGGTAGTGTGTCATCCATCAAATTCACCTACTTAGAAGCCTTTTAATTATATACATCAAGATTTTGTAGCAGAAAGTCGAAATGTGAGATTGGGTCTCTACACTGATGGATTTTAGCCATTTGTGCAATTTGGACAATAGTGTTCAACATTGCTAGTGATAATGAAACCTTATAACTTGTCTCCATTATTGTGTATGAAGAAGCAATATATATATTTGTCAATATTGGTTCCAAGGCCAAAAAATCTGAAATACATGTTGGGTGTTTTCTTACAGCCTCTTATTGTAGAGTTAAATTATTTATGAGATGTTGGCATGAATACTTATGATATCTTAAAGAAACAAAATTTCATTATAAGGACAGGCGTTATGTGGACGGCAAGTGATTTTCTAACATATTCAATGTTGCCTGGCTGGAGTACTACAGGACAATTCACATGCCCATATTGCATAAAATATTCGGATGCATTTACCCTCAAATTTTGTGGTAAACAGTCATGTTTTGATAACCATCATAAGTTTCTACCTATGAATCATCCATTTCGAAGAAATAGAACTGAATTTCGAAAAAATAAAACTGTGATGACAGTTGCACCAGCAGTTTGTTCAGAAGATGATATTATGACAGAGATTCAGAGTTTGGGTTTGAAGAAGGTAACTGAAAAGGAAGCTAATAGAAGTAATGGACCAATAGGCAAATTATTTGGCTGGAGGAAACATAGTATGTTTTGGGACTTGCCCTATTGAAAGTCCAATTTAATTCACCATAACTTAGATGTAATGCATATTGAAAAAAATTGTTCGACAATGTTTTCAACACTATCCTTAATGTAGACAAAAAAACAAAAGTTACTTTAAAATCAAGACAAGAGTTGAATGATTACTGTTAGCATCCTAAAATGAAACTAAATAAGGAAACAAAAAAATTTCTTAAAGCTTGCTACACACTTGATAAGAAGGCAAGACAGATATTGTGTGAATGGGTTAAAAATTTGAATTTCTCTGATGGATATGTCAAATATAGGTAGATGCGTGGATATGAAGAATCATAAATTATTTGGAATGAAAAGTCATGACTATCATGTATTTATGCAAAGATTAATACCAATTTTATTCTGTGAATTACTTCTCCTAAGTATTTGGAAGGTCCTTACAGAACTTTGTTTTTAAAATAACTAACTACAACCACGATCAAAATAGATGACATGGTGAGGGTAGAGAATGACATTCCACTTATTATTTGTAAGCTTGAATGGAGATTCACACTATGTTTTTTTAATTCAATGGAGCATTTGTAGGTCCATTTGGCATTTGAAGCAAGGATAGCAGGTCCAATGCAATACAGGTGGATGTATCCTTTTGAGAGGTAAATACATAAAGTTTGCTATGTTTTATTATTTTTACATAATGTAATATTGTAATTTAATATAATTAAAACCAAACATTATGGTTGTAGGTATCTTCGTAAGTTGAAATTGAATGTTAGAAACAAGGTAAAAGTTGAAGGTTCAACTTGCAATGCATATTTAGTAAAAGAAGCATCATTATTTTGTTCTTATTATTTTGAGGATCATGTCAATAAAAAGAAGAGAAATGTACCTCGGAATGATGAAAGTAATGTGATGGTAGAAGATGATTCTATGAACAAACTTTCTATCTTCAAGCACTCTAGAAGTGCATTTGGAAGAGCAATGAAAATATGTATGATAGATGAAGAGTACAAAGCAACCTCGAGCTATGTTTTACTTAATTGTGAGAAGGTTGTATCATACATTGAGTATGTATACACAAAATCGTTGTAGGTTTAATCATAGTTTAATTTTATTTTTAATAAGAATTATTAAAAAATTGATATACAATTTTCTCTCTCATTTTATATTTATGTAGTATTTATGTTGAGTAGTTAAAATATAGGCAACCAGCAATTTCCAGCAATGATGTCGATTATATGCTAGAAACTAAATTTGTGATTTGGTTCAAAAATTGTGAGAATTATTAAGTTTTAAAATTTTGAATTATTTAATTTATTATTATCTTTTATTTGTTAATATAAATTTTTTAATGTCACAGGCAATTGATCCTTCAAATAGAGATTCAAATATTTTTATACAGAATCTAAGTAAAGTCCCGTTTAGATATGTGACAACCCATCCTGGGTATTTTGTTAATGGATATAAATTTCACATAATCAGGCATGGTTCTTATAAAATTATATGAATAGTGGTGTATGCATTAAATGCATAGGATATAGTGCAAAGGAGATTGATTATTATGATCAACTCAAAGAAGTTATTTAGTTGGAGTATCATGGACTCGAAAATAATAAGATTGTATTATTTAAGTGCAAGTGGTTTGATCCTACATGAAATGTGGGCACAAAGATTCATTCGGATTATAAGCTAGTGGATGTTAACAATAAATGTATTATTTAGTTGTACATATTCGAGTTTATCTCATGATAAGAGTGATTGGTGGGTGATTTGCAAAATCAAAGAACAATCAAAATTTGAAGTACCAACATCACAACAAAGAAGTGCAGACTTAGATATTGCAACGGCATTCCAGGAAGATGACATAAATAATATTGAGCCTGTGAATGTAGATGAAGATCCAAAAAATTTATGTGACTCAAATGGTGAGATAATAGAAATTGAAGATGATCAATTTCTATCTTAAGATGAGTTCGAACTTTTATCGGGATCAGACAAAATATCAGAAGAATCATTGGAGGAGGACAGTGATGCCGATAATTAAATTATTATAATTTTATTATAATATTAAACTATAAAAGACTTTTTATAATTTGTTGAAATCTATCGGTGTGTTTTATTCTCAAATGCATGCTTGTTCATCATATCTATATTGTTTGTTTTATGTTTTATTTTGTACTATAGATGATGCCTAAAGGACGTGGCCATGGTGGAGGTGAATGTGGACACATAAATGAACCAAATTCATCAAGTATGCTACATTATGTTGCAGAATCAATACCATGTCATAGCCACCATATTCAGACTTTAACATCACAATCACCATCTTCATTTCTATCACCATCACCATCATTGAGACTTCTACAATCACCTTTAGCAGATGTAAGCCCGCCACCCATTGTGCTTCCTGCACACACTTTTGTTCCATCTCTATCTTCTACAACACATTTTACACCGATAGTTTGCCCATTTACAAAACAACGACATCATCAAATGTTGTGCCTTCCTCTATAGTCAGTGCAAAGTTAGAAATTGATATCTTGGATGAGAGGTAAAAGAAATATATAAAAATGACTTTAAAAAAAATTTTATGTTCTATTAGTGGTTTTTTATAGTGTTATGATTTTCTTGTTTTCAATGTTATTTATTAATTTGTACAGTTTTATTCCATCTCACAAGTGTTCGACTATAATTATAAAGTATTTCAAGAAAATCACTGATTCTAAAGCATTCTCCTAGAAGAAAGCTTCTAAATCGACATAGGAGTCCTATTTTAATGACTTTCAGGTAAAAATAACAATACAAAATCATTAAAAAATAATTATAAAATTACTTAACTATTATGTTGGTTTTTATTCAAGCAGTAAATAATTATGTTCTTGTTGTTAATAAAAATTCTTATGTGATTTTTCTTTATATAGAATCAATGCACGTGGACACTCAAATTTGATGGAAAGATAGTCATTATGGGAGATCAAAGCTGCTCAATGGTATTCTGATTTTGTTTATAAATTGAAGAATATGAAAGAAAGGCCTGATTTTATATCCGAGGATTACTGGCCCGAGTCACTTAAGAATTGGCAGGAGCCAGATGTGAAGAAAAACCAGATATTGCCAGCAAAAATCAGCAAAGTGAGGTAGGCTGGACAAGATACAGGAATCTGTCAACACATAGGAGGGTCAAAGTCGAGAATTGAGCACTCTTGAGATTTAGTACACTTTTAAAATTTTAAACATTTATATATTTAGTGGTTGTCCTAGTAGTCCAATAAATCAAACCTTTGCATGATTTTATTAATTTTGTTAAATTTTTTGTTCATTTTTTTAATGACTTAATAAAAACATATTCTAAGCTGGAGAATTAGGTCGAGATCCAAAATTTTATGAGATTTTTAGGAAGATGCGCGTGAAGAAAGTGGATGTCCAGTTTCTTGACAATAAGTTTCAGATGATTGCAGTAAGAACTTGTTATATTAATAAAATTTTATAATACTACAGTATATTCTGAAAATTGTTTGGAATGAAAAATATTTATTTTATTTTTGTATATCTAGAATAGTTTTTTCTTCTATTTAATCTTAGGACCTAATGGAGGAACGTGTGATAGCTGCTCATCAACAAGATGAGGGTTCTTTGGATCTTTAACCAAGAGACTATGATCCTATTTATTTGGAGACCATAGGAGTTCGTGAGAAGTTAGCGGGTGTATGGAATCAACTCGAAGGGAGTGGCCTTTTGTTGTAGCAGTCGTGCTTCGAATTCATCTGTCTCAGCAATGGTGGATGAGGCGGTCGAACAATAAACAATGGAAACAAATGAATGTAGTGTAGTTATGAAGACCGAAATAAAAAAAGAAGGATGAGCAGATATCTCATTTGAAGGAAAAAATATATGAAATTAAAGAACATAAGGATGAGCAGATATCTCATATGAAGAAAGAAATATATGAAATTAAAGTACAGAAGGATGAGCTGTATACTAATTTGATTGAAGCAATGTAAGAAATTAAAGAAATGAACAATGAGATAAAAAGAATTTATAATGTAATGCAACAGCACATGTCCTATATGGAGTCATAGTTAGCGAGATTGGCACAACATATAGCATTCCGAGATCTAGCTGCGAAACCTCGTAGGAGAGGCTAGCATTTCCTATAAATTATGAGGATGATTTTGTATGAGAATTATTTCTGAACTGTTATTTATTTTTGTCTATCTGTAGCAAATAATTATAATATTTTTTTGCAGGTTTCAATTTTTATTATTTTGGTTTAGTTCTTTGCTTTTCCCATTAACCTATTAATGAATCATTGTAGGACACATTATCTGAGACACATGAAAAAATTCTTATTTAGAGCATTCAGACATTGCCACGGACCTTCCAATGTGTGAGTCCCATATTTACCGATATTAGTTTTATCAAAAGGATGGGTAGCTTATTTTATCATTATTATTCCTAAAACATTTTATATTTGCACTCTTTCTTTCTAAACATAATTGCTGGGCATCTTTTGGATTTTTTTAAAGCTGTATGACAATCAACTTTAATTTATGTTTGTTCATGTCTGTAATATTTGTTTTTATATATATGTGAATATGTTTTTGTGTATATTAATTTTTTGGGTAGAGTTTTAGCCTATTATAGGTATGTAAAAGCCTATTTTCAGCAGGGGCAGCGGCGGTGGTGGTGGTGGTGGCAGCGGTGGTAAGGCGACATCAACGAGAGTAGTGGGAGTAGCAGTAGCAGTGGCCGTAGTGGCAGCTACGGCGATGATGGCAGCAGTAGTGGTGGTGGGGGCGGTAGAGGAAGCAGCGACAGCAGCAGCGTGCCAGTAGCAATGGTGGCAATGGAGGCAGCAACGGTAGCACCGGCAGCTACTACATCAGTAGCGGCAGCACCAGCAACAAGAGCATCAGCAGCGGCATTGACTATGGCAGCGGTAGTGGCAGCGGCAGCGACAGGGGCAGTGGCAGTGGCAACGACAACAGTTGTAGGAGTGGCAGTGGCAGTAAGAGTAGCAGCAACAACAACAAATGCATTATATACATATGTATATATTCAGTATATACATACATGTAATACTACAGTATTTTATGCACATACATACTAAGTATATATATGTACTCAATATATATGTATGCATAATACTACAGTTTATATGAACATATATTGCAATAATATATGTACGAATGAAATAGTAGTATATATGTACATATTTATTGTAGTAATATATATATTTATCAAAACAATGTTTTTTTTATTTATTTTGATTTGATTTGGTTGTTTGAATTTCATACAGATATTGTATCTCATTGTTTCACTTACGAAGCTTGTATAAGTGAAGACATATTTCAACAAACATGATACACCATGACTCGTACAACATTTTCACAGCAGAAAGTTGGTGATCAGAGGTGCAGAGTGAGAGAAAACAATGTCAATGCATTTATAGATTATACTTTATGCACAGTCGGTAGATACATTGATTAATAAGTAGTAATATAATTTTTGTTATTTTTTTGTTTTAGTTATTTAAAATATTGTGTTAGAATAGGTTATTAAATGAAGTTTTTTTGTTTAATTTATAATTTTTATTTATGGTTTCTGTTTTTATTAAATTTAATATAAAAATATTAAATTATTTAATTTAATTTTATTTTAAGCTGTATAGCAATCAACTTTAATTTGTGTTTGTTCTTGTTCGTGTCTATAATAACTATTTTTATATATCTGTGAAAATATTTGTGTGTCTTCGAACTTTTTGGGTAGAGTTTTAGCCTATTATAGGTATGTAAAAACTTATTATCAGTAGCAGTAGCAGTAGTGATAGTGGCGGCAGCAACGATAGTGGAAGTGACAGCGGTGGCAATGGTGGCGGCGACAGCAGTGGGGGCTAAACATAATGTTGTATGTTATTATACATTTAATTATAAATATAGTTACATGTTGTTATACATATAGTTACACATATTGTTATACTTATATTAATACATGTATGTATATATATATATATTTTATATAATTTTATATATGTATGCATATAGTTATCTATAGGTATATATGGTAAAATACATTTTTATATACTAATTTACAAATGTATATTTAATATATGTTGTTAATTATATTTTTAAATATAGTTATGTATAATATTTTATAGTTATACATATAGTCAAAGATAATTATTTATAGGTATATGTTCTTATACCTTTGGGATTCAATGGCAAAAAGACACAAAACAGAAAATACACAAGTTCGGCTTGTAACATATCAGAACAAAGTAAATGCGGTCTAGTATTTCATGCATGCAATATATAAATATAAATACAATTTGAATCACCCTAAAAACAGGTGATGTCATCCATATAATAGAACAAAACTCAAGCAAAATAGGAAAAGATTAGATCCACATCCAGATATGTCAACAAAGTTTGCCTCTTTCTGCTAAAATTGTTTATGATTTGCTAGCAATGTAATCGGAAATCTAATCAAGACCTTCGTAGAGGCCCTCGCCATAGGTAGCATAGGTGCTCTGAATGTGCCAATGGCATTGGAGAAAAGAGTGAAGTCCTAGTTGTTAGTAATTTTAGCTGCATTCATCACAATGGGAAGATCTTGCTTATTGGCAAACACTAGCAAAATTGCATCTCGAAGCGTTTCCTTGTTTAGCATCCTATGGAACTCATCTCTAGCTTCAACAACTCGATCTCTATCATTGCTCTCTCCCACAAATATGAGACCTTTGGTATTTTGGAAGTAATCCCTCCAAAAAGAGCAAATCTTGTCTTGACCCCGAATACCCCACACAGTGAAATTGATGTTTTTGTATTCAAAAATCACTACATTGAAGAAAATAGTAGGAATTGTGGTGACAATATTATCAAGCTTCATCTTATACTGAATGGTTGTCTTAACGCCAACATCAAGACTTGGCATTAAAATTCTCATCTCCTTGTTGGCAAACAGCCTATTGGATAGCTTTGTGAACATAAACCCCATTTCTTCCTCTAAATCTCAATCCCTTTTTCATATGGCAGTAAAGAGATCTGATGAGAGAAAGAAATAGAATCAATAAACCTCAAGAAATGGTCACCAGAGAGGGAGGAGAACCTCTATATGTTCTTATACCTATAGTATATATAATTAAAAATAGAGTTATATATAGTTACACATATAATTATATATAGATATATTCATACAAGTAGTTATAAGTATTTATACATAAATATATACAAAGTTATAAATAAATACATAAATTTAATTATATGAATACATATAGGTATACATATATACAAATATAATTATATTTAATTATATAGAGTATTACATAGTCATACAAATATTTATATATAATTATAAATATGTATGTAGTTAAAGATATTCTTATATATAATATTTTTATAGTTATACATATAGTAAAATATAATTATTTATAGTTATATATTATTAGACATATGATATATTTTGTTAAAAATATAGTTATTTAGAATTACTCATATAGTTATAAAATATTATATAGTTGAACAAATAGTTATATATAGTTATTAATATAGTTATAAAAATAGTTTACATAGTTACAAATATAGTTAAATATAATTTTGAAGAGTTTTATATATTTATAAAATATTTATAAATAGTTATAATATACTATGATAACAACACATTCTAAAATGCTCAATTGAATTACACCACTATAGAAAAAGAACTTGTATCAATAATCTTTTCTCTTGGATAATTTATATCATATTTAGTGGGAACCAAAGTCATAAAATATACTAAATATTCTATAATCAAAGATCTCATAGAAAAGAAAGATGTCAGGCCTAGATTGATTTAATGTATTTTACTATTACAATAGTTTGAACTAAAGATATTAGATAAGAAATGTACATATAATCAAAATTAAAAATAGCTTATCAAGACTAGAAAAAGAAGATAGAAGAGTTGTTGAAGAAGATATTAGATAGAATTTTTTATTTGAACAAATTATAGTATTGAATGAAAATGTAACTCCATGATATGTAGTATGGAATGAACCTTATCATTGCAAGTAGTAATCTGATCAAATTTTGAGGCAAAGTGTTATAGATGGGATATTAGTAGTATCTTGCAATAATGTCACTTTTTGCTCATGCTCTCACGAATTTGTGGAACATGTTAATATTTTTATGTGCCCAAGTATTTTTATTCTCAAAATTAATGTTGATATTTACATATATATGTATGAATATAATGTGCATATACACTGCCCTACACACATACACACATTTATACATCCATATACATTAGTATACATTATATATTAGCATAAACATTTTTGTACTTGTATATATATTCACACATGTATCTACATTTTAAAAGTAGTGTGTATATACTTGTATGCATGCATATACTACTCTACACATACACAAACACACACATATACCTATATACGTAATATATTTTTAAATGTACACATGAAACTATTATATATGTGTGTATGTGTGTGTGTGAATGTATTTAAAATTTTTTGATTTTGAAAATTTAATTTAAATAAAATATAATATATTGTACACAATTTATAAAATATTGTAAATTCTTTATATTTAAAACAAATATTTGTGTGTAAGTGTGTATGAAGCATATTAATGCGTAAAATGAAATTATGAAGTAAATATATAAGCTTCTATTTTATTCAAATTGTTGTTTTTTTAATATTTATATTAAATTAACTATCATTATAGTCATATACATAAATGAAGTTGGCATATTTGTAAATTATTTTGGTTTTACAATAATGATAAAAATTAAAATATAGTTCATAAATAGATAATATTGTTTTTGTTTTTCTATATAATTTTTTTATTAAAATATTAATGTCTATGATAAATTTCTACCTATTATTTATTATTATTATTAAATTTTTAGAAACTTTAAAATTCAAACAAATTTAATGTAGTGGATATAAATACATGCCTTTATTATTTAGTAAAAAATAAATTATTTCTTTAATTATGTTCAAACATAATAGATTACCATATAAATTCAAGAGTAAATCTTTCTAGGAGTAATTATTTTTTTTTATTTTATTCAATATATATAAATGACCATTAAATATATGATTTGGTTTTTATAAATAATTATTTTTAAATTTATTTTTCAAATTTAATACATTACAATATTTTTTTTAATTAATAGATACATTTCAAACCGTATTTATTTATAATAAATATAACATATTATATATTATGAGGTGCAAATTTTATTCTGTAAATAAATTTTATTTTTAAAGTTTTATCTTTGTAAATTGAAACTATATCACATATATATTTTAGAAATTTGTTATAATATTTATTACACAAACATATTATTATTTGTTTTGAAATTTACAAAATGAATTTTAACAAATGAACATTTTATTAGAAATCAATTTTAGTTAAATGATATTAAGTAAAACAAAAATGCAAACCCTAAACATATTAAATCATAATGATTTATACACACATATAAAAATACAATATAAAAGATTTAAGATTGAAAAAATAAAATTTAAGTTCCTAAAATATATGAGAAAATGATATTTATAGAATATCCAAAAAAAAACTTGTATGAATGGGATGAATGATATGAATGGATATTAAGTTTATAGAGCTTGTAGATATATACATGTAGATGTAGTTATATATATTTTTTCAAGTAATTAAATATAATTAGAGATATGGCTATGTATAGGTATTAATGTTGATAAATATATTTTTATATAGTAATATGTTGATATACATAATGTTAAATACATTTATATATAATTATATATCTATATATATGTATATTAAATATATGTTGTTATATTTATATATAGTTATGTTTATGTATACTATTTTTATAGCTATAGATATAGTAAAATACACTTATATTGAAATTCGAATTATATCACACATGCATATTGATGTATAGTTCTGTTTAAATATATTATATAAAATACTCTTAAGATTATGTATACTGTTTATATATAGTTATGTAGATTGATGTATATATCAAGTCGGCATCCCTTATACTATTTATGTATTCTATTTATGTATTCTGTTTATATGTAGTTATGTATATTAATGTAGATAAATATATTTATATATAGTAATATGTTGATTACATATTGTTAGATACATTTATATATAGTTATATATATATATATATATATATATATATATATATATATATATTAATATACGTTGTTATATTTATATATAGTTATGTTTATGTATACTATTTTTATAGTTATAGATATAGTAAAATACACTTATATAAGAAATTCAAAGTATATCACACATGCATATTGATGTATAGTTATGTTTAATATAAAATACACTTATGTTTATGTATACTATTTATGTATAATGTTTATATATAGTTATGTATATTGATGTAGATATCAAGTTGGCATGCCTTATACTATTTATGTATACTATTTATGTATAATGTTTATATATAGTTATGTATATAAATGTAGATAAATACATTTATATATAGTTATATATATATATGTGTGTGTGTGTGTGTGTGTGTGTGTATTAAATATACATTGTTATATTTATATAGAGTTATGTTTATGTATACCATTTTTATAGTTATAGATATAGTAAAATACATTTATATGAGAAATTCGAATTATATCACACATGCATATTGATGTATAGTTATGTTTAAATACACTTATATAAAATACACATATGTTTATGTATAATGTTTGTATATAGTTATGTATATTGATGTAGATATCAAGTCAGCATACCTTATACTGTTTATGTATTATGTTTATATGTAGTTATGTATATTAATGTAGATAAATATATTTATATATAGTAATATGTTGATATGCATATTGTTAAATACATTTATATATAGTTATATATAGTTATATATAGTTATATATATATATATATATATATATATATTAAATATACATTGTTATATTATATATAGTTATGTTTATGTATACTATATTTATAGTTATATATATAGTAAAATACACTTATATAAGAAATTCAAAGTATATCACACATGCATATTGATGTATAGTTATGTTTAATATAAAATACACTCATGTTTATGTATACTATTTATGTATACTGTTTATATATAGTTATGTATATTGATGTAGATATCAAGTTGGCATACCTTATACTATCTATGCATACTATTTATGTATAATGTTTATATATAGTTATGTATATTAATGTTGATAAATACATTTATATATAGTAATATGTTGATATACATATTGTTAAATACATTTATATATAGTTATATATATGTATGTATGTATATATATGTATATTAAATATATGTTGTTATATTTATATTTAGTTATGTTTATGTATACCATTTTTATAGTTATAGATATAGTAAAATACAGTTATTTAAGAAATTTGAATTATATCACAGATGCATATTGATGTATAGTTATGTTTAAATACACTTATATAAAATACACATATGTTTATGTATACTCTTTATGTATGCTATTTATATATAGTTATGTATATTGATGTAGATATCAAGTCATCATACCTTATACTGTTTATGTATTCTATTTATATGTAGTTATGTATATTAATGTAGATAAATATATTTATATATAGTAATATGTTGATATGCATATTGTTAAATACATTTATATATAGTTATATATAGTTATATATATATATATATATTAAATATACATTGTTATATTATATATAGTTATGTTCATGTATAGTATATTTATAGTTATATATATAGTAAAATGCACTTATATAAGAAATTCAAAGTATATCACACATGCATATTGATGTATAGTTATGTTTAATATAAAATACACTTATCTTTATGTATACTATTTATGTATACTGTTTATATATAGTTATGTATATTGATGTAGATATCAAGTTGGAATACCTTATACTATCTATGTATACTATTTATGTATAATGTTTATATATAGTTATGTATATTAATGTTGATAAATACATTTATATATAGTAATATGTTGATATACATATTGTTAAATACATTTATATATAGTTATATATATATATATATATATATGTATGTATGTATATTAAATATATGTTGTTATATTTATATTTAGTTATGTTTATGTATACCATTTTTATAGTTATAGATATAGTAAAATATAGTTATATAAGAAATTTGAATTATATCACACATGCATATTGATGTATAGTTATGTTTAAATACACTTATATAAAATACACATATGTTTATGTATACTATTTATGTATACTATTTATATATAGTTATGTATATTGATGTAGATATCAAGTTAGCATACCTTATACTATTTTTGTATTTTGTTTATATGTAGTTATGTATATTAATGTAGATAAATATATTTATATATAGTAATATGTTGATAAGCATATTGTTAAATACATTTATATATAGTTATATATATATATATATATATATTAAATATATGTTGTTATATTTATATATACTTTTGTTTATCTATACTATTTTTATAGTTATAGATATAGTAAAATACACTTATATAAGATATTCAAAGTATATCACACATGCATATTGATGTATAGTTATGTTTAATATAAAATACACTTATGTTTATGTATACTGTTTATGTATTCTGTTTATGTATACTGTTTATCTAAAGTTATGTATATTAAAGTAGATATCAAGTTGGCATGCCTTATACTATTTATGTATACTATTTATGAATAATGTTTATATATAGTTATGTATATTAATGTAGATAAATACATTTATATATAGTAATATGTTGATATACATATTGCTAAATACATTTATATATTGTTATATATATATATATATACATATATATATATATATATATATATATATATAAGAAATTCTAATTATATCAAACATGCATATTGATGTGTAGTTATGTTTAAATACACTTATATAAAATACACATATGTTTATGTATTTTGTTTATGTATACTATTTATATATTGTTATGTATATTGATGTAGATATCAAGTCAGCATTCCTACTGTGCACCATCAACATCCACACAATTAGAATGCATTATATCACAAATGAATGAAGTATATATATGAATAAGATTATATAAGCAATCCAAGCATACCATTGTGATTAATGTAGAATAATTTCACTAAAAAAATATAGAATCAAAACGCACATGCTTGCGTTAAGATAATCGATGAAGAATTAGGGTATAAAATGTACCTCAAATCAATAACAAATTATCATTTATATTTGATTAAGTTTTGATGCGTGGGTGTCGAGAGATAAATGGTTGACTGCGGAGGAGCTTCACTTGTTAGAGTTGTCTCTCGAGTCTTGACAACAAGTGAATATATATATTACAAAAATATTTATATTTTTAATTATAAAAACATTAAATAAACAATATATATATATAATACAAAAAGTCTCATTTATTTTATTTACTATCAAAATATTTCAATAAAATTAATGTGCGTGTGGCAAGGTACACATGAAAAAAAACACCTTACAATTTTTTATTATAATATTAATTAAACAATAAATATATAAATAATTTAAAAAAAATATATATGTTTAGCCTTATAAAAAAATATCAAATAGCTAAAATTAACAAAGTTCATATAATAAGACTTACATGAAAAGATGATTTGTCTTCTAGCCACTCTCCTAATAGTTATAAAATAATCTTAATGTTAAAAAATATATAAAAATTTATATTTTATGGTTATAAATTTTTAATAATTCATATTAATATATAAAATATCGAAAAAAATTATTATACTTATGAATTAATTATGTAATGTTACTTTAATACAAATTTTAAAGTTTCTTGAATAAAAAGTTTATAAAATATTTTTTTATAATTTTTTTAAAAATTAATACATCATAAAAAAAGTTATTTTAGTCCTTATTTATATAATTTTTTTTGTATTATCTATTTGTCTATTTATTTTTAATCTAATTTTTTATCTATCTATTTATCTGTCTTTCTATCTTTGTATATGCTTGTTTATCTTTCTTTCTATCTAATTGTCGACCTATTTGTCTATCTGTCTGTCTGTTTTATCACTATCTACCTGTCTATCTATCTATCTGTGTATCTACTATCTATCTATCTTTTTTTGTGACTATCTATCAGTATATATATATATCTTTCTATTAATATGTCTAACTAGATCTCTATCTATATGTCTAAATATCTTTATTTCTCTCTATCTATTTGTCTATCTATATATCTATTTAACTATCTATCTATCACTCTATCTAAATGAATTTATATCTATATTTCTATCTATCTTTCTATCTGTCTATCTATTTGTTTGTCTATCTACTGGTCTATTTATATTTAAATCTATCTTTCGATCTATCTATCTATCTATCATTCTATCTAACTATATATTTGTTTATCTATTTGTCTATCAATCTTTATATCCATCTATCTATCTTTTTGTCTATCTATATGTATATCTATCTGTCTATTTGTCTGTCTATCTACTTGTCTATTTATTTGTGTATCTGTCTTTCTATCTAATTTTCTGTATGTCTGTATATCTGTTTATCTATCTATCTATGTGTTTATCTATGAGTCTATCTGTCTGTTTATCTGATTATCTATCTATCTATCTATTTATCTATATGACTGTCTATCTGTCTATCTTTTTATCTATCTATCTATCTACCTAACTATGTGTCAATTTGTCTATCATTCTTTATATCTATTTATCTATCTATCTATATGTCTATTTTTATGTCTATCTATCTATCTATCTATTTGTATTGATATCTAACTCTTTATCTATATTAATATATATTTATCTATTTGAATTTCTATTTGTCTATCAAATTATCTATCTATGTGTCTATCTATATGTTTATCTGATTATCTATCTATCTAACTATATGACTGTCTATTTGTCTATCTTTTTATCTATCTATCTACCTAACTTTGTGTCAATTTGTTTGTCAATCTTTCTATCTATTTGTCTATCTATCTATATGTTTATTTTTATGTCTATCTATATGTATATATATCGATCTATCGATCTATCTATCTATTTGTCTATCTATCCATCTAACTATCTGTATTGATATCTAACTTTATAACTATATTTCTATATATCTATCTATTTGCATTTCTATTTGTCTATATATATATTTAGCTATGTGTTGATCTATGTGTCTATCTGTCTGTGTATCTATATATTTATCTATCTATCTTTCTATCTATCTATTTATCTATCTATCTATTTATCTATCAATCTATCTGTCTATCTGTATGTATGTCTATCTATCAAACTATCTATATGTCTATCTATCTATCATTTATCTATCTATCTATCTATCTATTTGTATTATTATTTGTATACCTATCCATCTATCTATCTCTCTATCTATCTCTATATCTATCTATTTATATATCTAATTAACTTGTTGTCTATCTATCTCTCTAATAATTTTTTATCTATATCTCTATCTTTCTATCTATCTATCAGTCGATCTCCCTATCTATATATCAATCAATATATATATATATATTATTTATTTATTTATTTATATTTATATATTTATATGTTTATATATCTATCTATATATCTATCTATCTTTATATCTGTATATATATTTTTTATCTATTTATCTATCTATCTATCTGCTTATCTATCTATCTATCTGTCTATCTATATATCAATCGATCTATATGTCTATCAATTAATCTATCTATCTATCTCTTTTATCTATCTTTCTTTCTATATATATGTCTATCTATCTGTCAATCTATCAATCTATCTTTCTACCTGTCTTTCTAATAGTATATCTATCTATCTATCTATCTTTCTAAATATCTGTCTATATATGTATTTATCTATATATCGATCAATATACCTATTTATCAATTTATCTATCTATCAATATATCTATTAATCTATTTATCAATTTGTCAATCAATCAATCTATCTATCTATTTATCAATCTATCTATAAATGTATCAATCAATTAATCTATCAACCAGACTATCTATTTCCCTATTTTTCTATCTATCAATCAATATGTCGAACTATCTTTCTATGTATTTATATATTTATCTTTCTGTCTATCTTTCTGTCTATTTATTTGTCTATCTATCGATCTATATATCTGTCTATTTATCTATTTATCTTTCTCTCTTTCTATCTTTCTATATAACTTTCTATCTATCAATCTATCTATATATGTGTCTATCTGTTTATTTAACTATCTATCAATCAATCTATCTGTTTATCTATGTCTTTCTTTCTGTCTAACTATTTTACTATCTATCTATCTATTTGTCTATCTATCTGTCTATCTGTCTAACTATCTATTTGTCTATCTATCTATCTATCTTTCTATCTATCTATTTGTTCATCTATCTATCTAACTAACTATCTATAAATCTATCTAGCTGTTTGTACATCTATTTGTCTAACTAACTATATATCTATCTATCTATCTTAATATGTCTATGTGCCTATCATTCAATCAACTAATGTATCTATATCTTTATCTATCTATTAATCTATCTGTCTATCTATATATTTCTCCATCTATTTATTTGTCTATCTATTTGTCTATCTATCTCTCTCTCTCTATATATTTATCTATATATTTGTCTATATATTTGTCAATATATTTGTCTATCTATTTGATTATATATCTTTCTATCAATCTATCTATATATCTATCAATTTATATTTTATATCTAAATGTCTTTCCATCTATCTATCTATATATCTATCTATTTGTCCTATCTATCTCTCTATATATCTATCTAGTTTTCAATCTATCTCTATAATATTTGTCTATATATCTATCTATTTATATGTCTATATATCTTTCTATCTATATGTCTATCTATTTTCTATCTTATTTGTCTGTCTTTGTATATTTCTTTCAATCTTTCAAACTATCTATTAATCTATCTATATATATTTCTTTCTAATTGTCTATATATCTATCAATCTATTTTCCTATCTATTTATATGTATCTATTTATCTATCTATCTATCTATCTATCTTTTTATCTATCTATAAATCTTTTTTTATCTATATGTTATCTATCTATCTATCTACATATATATATGTCTATCATAATATCCTTCTACTTATTTATCTATCAATCTATCTGTCTATCTTTCTATCTATATATATTATTATCTATCTATCTGTAGGTCTATCAATCTGTCTATCTATCTTTATATCAAAAATTCTATCAATCTATCTATTAATTTGTCTTAAAATATGTCTCAATCTATCTATTATTCTAATTATCAATCTGTCTATCAATCTATTATTCTAACTATATACCTATCTATCTATCTGCCTATCTATCAATCTATGTATCTACCTATATATATATATATCTATTTATTATCTGACTGTCTATTTATTCAACTAGCTATCTATGTATCCTTCTATCATCTTTCTATCTATCTATATAACTATCTATTTGTCTATCTATTTGTCTATCTATCCATCCATATATTTGTCTATCTATTCATCTTACTATTTATTTATCTATCTGTCTACGAGTCTTTTAATTGACTTTCTATTTGACTATTTATGTCTATCTATCTGTCTATCTATATTTTATCTATCTTTCTATTTATCTATTTATATCTCTGTATTTCTATATGTCTATTTACCTTTCAATCTGTTTATATATCTCTTTGTCTATTTTTCTATTTATCAGTCTATCTACTTATCTTTCTATATGTCTGTCTATCTTTTATTATATTTATTTGTGTATCGATATTTCTATCTATTTGTCGATCTATTTGTATATCTATCAGTGTATCAATTTGTTTATTAGTCTTTTTATAAATCTATCAATATGTCAAGCTATCTATTTGTCTATCTATCTATTTATTATCTATTTATTTGTTTATCTATATAATGTATATCTATCTAAGTATCTATATATCTATCTGTCTGTCTGTCTGTCCCTCAATCTATTTTATATCTATTTATTTATCTGTCTATCGATCTATATATTTATCAATTTATCTTTATATATATCTATCTGTCTATCTTTGAAAAGATATATTCTTTATCTATCTATTTGTCTATTTGTCTATCTATCTATTTGTCTGTCTATCTATCTATCTAACTATCTAACTAATTATCTATCTATTTATCTATCTATCTGCATGTCTATCTATGCAGCTATCTGTCAAACTATCTAACTTTCTTTCATTCTATCAGTCTCTTAGTCTATTTATCTATTTTTCTTTCTAAATTTATGCTTATGTGTCAATCTATCTATCTGTGTATCTATTTATCTATCTATTTATCAATAAAATCAATCAATCTTTCAATCTAATAATCTATGTATTTGTATATCTACCTATCTACTTAACTATATATCTATCTATTTATTTATTTGCTTATCTATCTATAAATCAATCTATTTGATTCTCTATTTATAAATCTATCTATTTACTATCAATCTATCTATCTATTTGTATATCTAAATGCTTTCTATCTAGCTAACTATCTATCGATCTATCTTTTTATCTATTTGTGTATCTATCAATCTATCTTTGTATCTATCTAAGTATTTATCTCTTTCTACCTATCTGGCTATAACTATATTTATCTATCTATTTATCTAACATTCTATATGTCTATCTATCTGTCTATGTTCTATATGTTTATCTTCCTTTATATCTCTATATCTCTATATCAATCTTCTACATATCTATCTATTTATATATCTGTCAATCGGTCTATCTATCTAGTTATATATCTTGTCAATTTGTCTATCTATCTATCTATTAACTATTTATTTATCTATCTATCTATCAATCTATCTATATATATATCTAGCAATCTGTTTATCTGTAATCTATCAATCTGTTTATCTGTTTATCTTCATATATGGTCTATCTATCTATCTATTTTTTATCTAATTATCTATCGATTTGATTATCTGGTATCTTTGTATCTTTCAATCAATTTATATGTCTATATCTCAAAATGACTATCTAACTTTCTAGTTGTCTATCAATATATCTAGCTTTCTATTGCATATCTATTTATTTCTTTATCTGTATATAGATCTACCTATCTAATTATATTTCTATCATCTATATATATGACTATCTTATACTTTTCTCTCTATCAATTTGTCAATTAGTCTTCTATACCATACTAAAAATCTATCTATCTATCTATATACTATCTACCATATCTGTCTGTCTCACTTTATTTGTCTATATATCTATCTATCTTTAGTCATCAATCTAGTTATGTATCTAAATACTATCTAACTAACTATTTATCTATCTGTCTATGTGTCAATCTAATTATCTTCCCATCTTTTATCTAACTATCTATGTGTCTATCCACTATTTGTCAATGTATAAATCTATCTATTTAACTATCTATCTATATATCATATCTGTCTATTTGTCCATCTTTCTATTCCATTTATTTGTCTATCTGTCTATCTATTTAGCTTTCTGTCTATGTGTTAACTATCTTTCTATTTATCTATCTAGCTGCCTATCGATGTTCTCTCTATTTATCTTTAGCATAGTAGTGTAAGTTTTTATCTTTCTATTTATCTAGCTATCACTATCTATTTATCATATGTCTATATAGATATATATATATATTATATAGTCTATTATATATAATATCTCTCTCTCTCTCTCTCGCTCTCTCTCTCTATCTATCTATCTAATTGTATATCTGTCAATATATCTATATATCGGATCTATATACTATCTATTATTATGTATTTATCTATCTATTTATCTATCTATTAGTTTAACTATATGTCGACTTTTTATCTATCTATCCATCTATATAAGTGTCTATTTATATTTTATTTGTTTATATTTTGGTGTCAATCTTATTTATCTGTCTATAATTCTATTAGTCTATATATTTAACTATCTAACTATATTTTTGTATATTAGTATATCTATCAATATAATATTATATATATATGATATATATATATAATATAATATATATATATCCATCTAACTATCTATCTATATAACATATATTTATCTATCTGTATGTCTATCTATCTTTCTATATTTAGGTCTATCTTTCTTTCTATCTATATATATATATATCTACTTAACTATCATTCTATGTATCTACCTATCAATCTATATATCTTTGTATATGTCTATATGTTTATATGAATATCTTTTTATTTATCTTATTAATCAATCAATCTTCTTTCTATCGATCTTTTTTCTGTCTCTCTATCTATTTATTCATGTATATGTGTATCCATCATTTTTATTTTTCTTAACCTTTCAATCTATTAATATATCAATATGTAAATATATCTATTTTTCTATCAATCTATCTATTTGTTTATCCTCCTAACTATCTAGTGTGTATCTATCTGTCTATCTATTTATAGATAAATATAGTCTATCTATAATTAGTGATAATTAGTGAGAGAATGATAGATAGGCAAATATATAGTCTATCCATCTATCTAACTATTTATTTATGTTCTATGTCTCTATCTATATTTTTGTATATCTCTCTATCTATCTATATTTTATCTTCTATTATTTATTTAATCTATGTGTCTATATGTCTATATGTCTCTATGTCTAGATGGTCTATATATCTACCTGTCCATATGTTTTTGGGATGAATGTGTCATATGTTTAGTGTCTATCTATCTATTTATCTATCTGTCTATTTGTCTATCTGTCTATCTTTCTATTGTCTATCTATCTTTATATCTTTATATCTATCTCACTATTTATTTCTATATCTATCTATCTATATATGTATCTATTATCTATATATCTACCTATAATTCTATCTATCTATCTATCTTTCTTTCTATCTATCTATCTAACTATCTATCTGCTTAACTATATATCTACCTTTTATCTATCTATCTTCTTATATCTATTATCTGGACTATCTGCCTATCTATCTATTTATCTATATATCAAGCTGTCACTAATTATCTATCAATTAGTCTATCTATTATCTGTCTATTTTCTGTCTATATATCATTTATCCATCTATCTAACTATCTATTTGTCTATATCCTGTTAATTTGTCTTTTTGTCTTTCTATCTATATAACTATATATTTGCCTATTTGTTTATCTATCTATATATTATTTATCGATCTTTGTATCTATTTATATGTCTATATCTCTATTTGTCTGTGTTTATCTATCTATTTATCTATCTATTTATTTATCTATCTATTTTTCAGTCTATCTATCTATTTGCTATTTTTATAAATGTCTATCTCTCTATCTATCTATAATGTCCTATTTATGTTTCTATCGATCTGTCTATCTATTTGTCTACCTACCTATCTATATGTCTATCAATTTTATCTATATATCTATCTATCTATCTCTCTCTCTATCTATCTATTTGTTTGTTTGTCTGTCTATCTATATATCTGTCTATCAATATTTTTATCTATCTATTTATCTATCTGTCTATTTATCGATCTGTCTATCTATATTTGTTAATCTATTTGTCTATCAATTTATCTATCAAACTATCTTTATTTCTGTCTATCTATCTATTTGTATATCTTTTTATTTATCTATCTAACTATTTAATTGTCGATCTATTTATCTATCTCTCAGTCTAACTATTTGTCTAATTATATATATTTCTATATTTCTATATATCTATCTATCCTTTCTAACTATCTATCTATTTATCTATCTAACTATCTAAGTATCTATATATCTATCCTTATATCTATTTGCCTTTTGATATATCTATCTATTTTTCTATCTATCTATTTGTCCGTACTTTTATATGTCAATCTATCTATCTATTTATCTGTCACTATATCTTTCTATCATCTATCTATCTATATATCTATCTATCTCTATCTATCAGTCTATCTATCTTTCTAATAATTTGTCTATTTATCTATCTTTAATATGTATATTAATCTGTCAATAATTTATATATCAATTTCTATGTATCAATCATCTATCAATCTATCTATCAATAAATCTATAAATCTATTTATTTGTATGTCTATCTATCTATATATCTAATTGGCTATGTATCTATTTGTCTATCTATCTATCTAATTATTCTTTTGTCTATATTCTATTTATCTATCTATCTATTTTTCTATCTATCTATCAGTCTATCTATTTGTATATCTATCTATTTATATATCAATATGTATATCTATCTATATATCTATCTCTCTGTTTATTTGTCTATCTATTTGTCAAATTCTCTATCTATCTATATGTCTGTTTATCTATCTAATATTTGTCTAATTGTCTATCAATGTGTCTGTCTAAATGTCTATGTATCTCAATGTTGAAGATGGTAGTATTTAGTCAAAAAAGCAATGTGTGAGTGTAAAGAAATGAGCCATTTTTGCTACCTGCAACCCTTTCAAGCATACAAATAGTTATGGAGCATGCTGATGATGGATGGAGATATAGCTCCCAAAATCTCTAAATTAAAATTTCAATGAGTCCCATGTCATTTAAGTTTGATACATTCTAATACATTAATAGAATCTATCACAACAGGAAAAGCATGATTAGAAAAATGGTAGCTTGTACAAGCTCTTATAATGCTTCTTCATGCCTAGTTACTCTTTAGGTTGTGTTTGATTGGATAGAATTGGAGGGGGATATGATTTTATGATATTATAACAAAGTAGGAATAATAATCTCATTTTGGATTTACAAATATTATGAATTACCATGCAATATACTTAGATATAGAGATTTAAAACACTATTTTACACATTTATCAGACAATCTATAAATGAGAGATTTCATAATAGTTTATAGTAATTTATAAGTACTACCAATGATAATTGATATATTTTCAAATCCAATTTTAAAATTCTTGTGGAATTTAAATAATGGATGGATATGTTCTTCCATTTGGTCATCAATTAATATGTCTTATTCAAATGTTAAAATAAATATATTTTACTATCTAATAAGATATCACATCTTTATGTGATAACAAAAATCTGTTTAAATTCGAAGAATAGTAATTCTCGAATTCAAGATTTTTTATGATTGATCTCTTCAATCTTTTGAGGTAAGATTGTCAAGATAAGATACTAGTACATTTGTTTCTTATCTAGCCTTCATATTTTAAATACTTCCACATATTATGATAAGATAAGATAGATATGGAGATCACATTCATACCCAAGTACACAAGGCTCTCGTTTAACAAGATATACAAAGAGAGATAAATATCTCAACAATTTTACCCGATAACTTTGAAGAGACCGTGTTTGAAGAAACTATGTAATACAAAAAATTCTCGAGTGATCAATCATCTTAATATATTTTTATTTCATAAACAAATTTAACTTCAAAGTTATTATGAAAACCATTTTTAGTATTTATATAATTACACAAGACATTTGTAAAAGAGAATTATTAGTATGCAATCCTTCATCCTTCTAATCCTACCACCCAAGATTCGTAAATGTTAGTTTTAGCGAACACCTAATGTAGAGTCAATCATCTTTATATAATAGTTCATTAGCATTTTTTGTGAATTAAGGTGAAAGTAAAACTTTAGGTTGAGATTTCTCTAAACAAACAACATTTAGAGCTAAGTTTACAAAAAAGGGTAGCCTACATTACTTTTAAGGCATGCTCTAATGTAGCCCTTTTGTGGAGTACATTTCTTATGAATCACCGAATGATATAGAATAACTTTCAAGATAGCCAAAATAAAGATATCAAATTCACAAAATAAATGTTAAAAATTTTTATAAAAATCAAATTTCATTTATACATTACTATACCATAAGTTCCACTTCTTGCCTTCGAAAATATCACCGCATCAATTTATCTCTTGGTTTCATACCCCTACAAGTGGAGGGTCTAGTTAATTAACTAATGCAAATCACACATTATACAAATCAAACTTGAGATTAAGAAACCCATAAACATATACACATAGTACATATGGCGTGAGTTATAGCTAACTAACAATTAAATGCAAACTAAAAGCCCACTTAGCAAAGAAGTAAAATTAACCAAATTGATAATTAACATATTTAGTGAATGTTTGGTAAAAACTTGAATTAATAAATAAAAATATTTTATTTATTATCATTATAACTTATGAGTGTAAATATATTAAGTAAATAACTCTATAATTTTATGGTGATTCTATCAAGCAGATTTTGTTGGTAATATATAGCTTGCTTTTTTTAACTCCACAACTCATTAGCAACAATTGTTCATCTAACCAAGGAAGCATTCATTGTACAACTGCTTGTGAATAAAATCAGTATGCCAATCAAGCTCCTCCACCATGCCGCCTAGGTAGAGACAGAAGTCCCATCTACTAGAAGAATACAGATAAATATTCTATCAAGGTAATAAAATTTTAGGAAGACGAGAAATTATATAGTAGAACCTTACTCATATCTCAAAGAAACAAAGACATGAGAGTTTGGAAAATGACTTCACAAGTCCCATCAACAACACCAATAAATATTTAGTAAGATGGTCATCCCAACACTATAAACAAATTTTCTCACTTTGAAATATGAAGGAAACATTCTACAAACCATAGTTCTCGGAACTTAAAGTGACTCCACCATGACTGCACCAATCCTTTGCTTCCTTGTAAAGTCAC
The DNA here is from genome assembly GCA_029783825.1 of Sapria himalayana. Lineage (NCBI taxonomy): Eukaryota > Viridiplantae > Streptophyta > Magnoliopsida > Malpighiales > Rafflesiaceae > Sapria > Sapria himalayana. The sequence continues at coordinate 13,799 of JAREIK010006305.1, read as the reverse complement.
AACCCTGTAATGTTTGGTGCTAATACTAAGCATAAATTAAACTCACACCCATTTAAAACATGCTAAGGAAGTTGGAAAAAATAGATATTACCTTTCTGACAACCAATTTTTTTCTAAGGAGAGGATGCAATCACATTAGATGTCATTGCATCTGCATTAAATCTCATGAAACATTCTATATCTTTTATTGCTAATCCTATTTGAAACGCATTTCTAGGAGGATAAAAGCACAGGGCAATGACAAAGAAGAAACTCTACGTGTCAAAGAATAGTTCAAATATAAGAAATGTGGTTAGTAAGATACCTTAAGGGGAACCATTTTAGGTAAGAAATGGGCAAAAAATCCTTTGTTAGGTTTGGGCACTCCTTTAATACAGCACTCAGCAGAGAATGAATCTATCTAAATGCATCTTCTGAACTATTAGCTCCCAACTGCATAGAATGATTGTAGTTATAGTTATAAGGGTGAAGAAGACCTGTATAGCATAAAAATGATACATACCTTAAGCTGATCATGGTGATTTAAAGTACTGTATAGTGTGAAAATGAAGAATATAAAATAGAAGATGAGGATGAGAATCAGGAAATAGGCAAAAACACTCAAAGATTTGGAGAGAGATAAATCATTACTCACATGTGCTTACTTTTCTATTAACAGTTACTTTGCCATTATCAATGACATGGATGCATGAGTCTATTATTATGCTTATAACTAGTTCCTAATATGAAGCATCGATTAGCCATGTTGACGAACAAAAAAATGCAACCAAACCTATGAAGCCATGAATCCGAGAAGAAGACAGCTAATTTCTAGAAATATTCATAATGTCTACTAAACTATAATAAAGATTTTAGCATTTAACAAGCGTAATTACTACATTTTTCGAAACTGGTATTGACTTGAAACACTTGAGATTATTCTTTTCGTAAACATAAGAAAAATTATTTAAGTGCTTGAATGCCATGCCCTAGCTTTTTACACTACAAGAAAAATTCCCATATAGCTAGGAATAATTACCTAGCTAAATGAGCATTTTCTATCGCTAAAACGGGATATAGCGATGGATTACCAACGGATCGGTTCCCTATCTAAAGTACTCCTTGATAAAGTTTAGTAAGGGAAAGTGTCCCTAGCTAAAAAGGTTGCGACATAAAAATCTCTTGCTAAAAAGACAAATTCCCTAACTAAATTAGCAAGCTAAATGAGATTTTCTATCGTTAAACTAAATAACGATGGAAGATTCTCAAGCTATATTTTAGTCGCTAAATTTTAGTGACGGAAATAGTCTCTAGCTAAATAAATTTAGCGACAGAAAAATTCATTGCTAATTTAAGATTTCCCCAACTAAATTAGCTATAGAAAATTCCCTAGCTAAATTAGCATGGGATTTTTCCTTTTCTAATTTAGTAATGGATTATTTCCCTAGCTATTTTAATTTCAAACTATTTTCAAATTTAATTTATTTTAAATTTTTTAATTAAATAATTTTTTTATTTTTATATCAAATTGAATAAAAAATGAAACTATTATAATAAACAAAAAAATAAATCATTTAATAACTTATTCTAATTCAATATTTTATATAATTGACAACAAAAAATAACAAAATTTTATTACATCTTATTCATCAATGTATCTACCGACAGTGCATAAAGTATAATATATCTATTCATTGAAGTTGATTTCTCTCCCGTCAACTACTCTATCATCATTTTTCTACTACGACAAAGCTATCCGAGTCACGGCACATAATGTCTAATGAAATTTCATCACTTATACAAGCTTTGTATGAGGAACAATGCACTATCATATCTGTAAGAAATTTAAACCCTCAGTCAAATTAAAATAAAAAAATTATGTTTTGATAAATATATAATCCTGGAGTATATATGTAATATATACTATCATTTCACTCGTACATATATTACTATAGTAAATGTACATAAAAACTACAGTATTATGTATTTATAAATTGAGTACAAATATACTAATTATATATGTACATAAATTCTACAGTATTATATGTACATATAACTGACATTATTCATACTTATATATCTCATTTGGTGATGTTGCTGCTGCTCCCACTGTCGCCACTGCTGCCACTATTGCTGTCGCTGCCAATACCACTACTATTGTCACCGCTGCTAATGATGCCGCCGATACCACCAGCCGCGGTGGTGTCAATGTTGCCGCTCCGCCTTCTGCCTGTGCTACTACTGCATGCCGAAGTTGCCAGAGCTATCATTGTCGCCACTACCACCGTTGCTACCACACTGCCACTACCGCCTCTACTTCTGGTGTTGCCGCTACTTCTGGTGCAATCACTACTACCACCACTACCACACTGCTTTCGGTGTAGCCCCTACTGCTGTCGTAGCTGCCACTGCTACTGCTTCCAATGCCGCCGCTCCCATCGCTGCAGCTTCCACCACTACCATCGCCACTGCTATAGTAGCTGCTACCCCCACTACTACTGTCGCTGCCACCGCTTGCCTTTGCTACTGCTGCTATTGCTGCTGATAATAGGTTTTTACATATCTATAATAGGCTAAAACTCTACCCAAAAAATTCGAAGACACTCAAACATATTCACAGATATATAAAATAGTTATTATTGACATGAACAAACACCAATTAAAGTTGATTGTCATACAGCTTAAATTATAATTTAATTAAATATTTAATATTTTTATATTAAATTTAATATAAAGAAAACTATAAATGAAAATTTTAAATTAAACAAAAAAAATTCATTTAATAACTTATTCTAATACAATATTTTAAATAACTAAAACAAAAAATAACAAAATTATATTACATCTTATTAATCAATATATTTACCGACTGTGCATAAAGTATAATCTATCAATGCATTGATGATGCTTTCTCTCTCTACTCCTCTGATCACCAACTTTCTGCTGTGAAAAAGCTATCCAGTCACAGTGCTTCATATCTATTGAAAAATTCCTTCACTTATACTAGCTTCGTATGGGAAAGAAAACGATATCACATTTGTAAGAAATTTAAACCACTAAATCAAATCAAAATAATTAAAAAAAACTATGTTTTGATAATATTATTACTATAGTAAAAATGTACATATATACTATCATTTCACTCCTATATATATTACTACAGTATTTGTACATATAAATTATAGTATTATGCATACAAATACTGAGTACATATATACTAAGTATATATGTACATAATGTACTTTTAGAATTATATGTACGTATATACCACATTTGTTGCCATCCTGATGCTCCCGCTATCGATGCTACTTTTGTCGATGCTGCCACTACCACTATGGCTACTACTGGTGTTGCCACTGCTGATGGTGCTACCACCGCTACCACCGCTACTGTTGCTGCCACTGCTGCCACTATAGCTGCTATTGCTACTGATGCTGCCGCTACACTGATGCTGCCACTATGGCCGCTGCTGCCTCCGTTGCAGCCACTATCGCTACTACCTCAGCTGCCATGACTACCACTACTGTCACCACTTCTACTACCCGCTACTGCTGCTGCCACTACCATCACTACAGTTGTTGCTGTGTGTACCTCAGTTGTTGTTGTGGCTACCGCTCCTACCACTACTAATAATAGGCTTTTACATACTATAATAGGCTAAAACTCTACCACAAAAAATTCAGAGAAACACAAACATATTCACAGATATATAAAAATAGTTATTATAGACAAGAACAAACACAAATTAAAGTTGATTGTCATACAGTTTCAAAAAAATTTAATTAAATAATTTTAGTTTTTTTAATTAAATTTAATAAAATAGAAACTATAAATAAAAATTTAAATTAAACAAAAAAAATTCATTTGATGACATATTCTAATACAAATTTTTAAATAACTGAAACAAAAAAATAACAAAGTTATATTACATCTTATTAATCAATGTATCTACCGACAATGCATAAAGTATAATCTATTCATGCATTGATGTTGCTTTAGCTCCTTCAGCTCCTCCAATCACCAACTCTTTGTTGCGAAAAAGTTGTCCAGGTCACGTGCATCATGTTTGTTTAAATATCTTTTTACTTATACAAGATTCGTATTGGAAACAACGTCATACCATATCTATATAAAATTTAAATCACCCAATCAAATCAAAATAAATAAAAAAACTATGTTTTGATAAATATATATTATTGTAGTAAATATGTACATATATACAAGCATTTCACTCGTACATATTACTGTAGTATATTTACATATAACTATTGTATTATGCATACATATATACTGAGTACATATATATACTCAGTATATATGTACATAAAAACTATAGTATTAAATGTACGTATATACTGACTATATACATACGTATATACCGCATTTGTTGCCATTGTATTGCTCCCACTATCAATGCCGCTCATGCCACTGCTACCGCTGCCCCTGCCACTGCCACTTTCTCTACCACCGCTACCGTCACTGCCATCTGTCATCGCTGCCACTACTGTCGCTGCTGAAAATAGGCTTTTATATACCTATAATAGGCTAAAATCTACTTAAAAATAGGAGACACAAAAACATATTCACAGATATATAAAAATAATTATTATAGACATGAACAAACACAAATTAAGTTGATTGTCATACAGCTTTACAAAAAATCTAAAAGATGTCTAGCAATTATATTTAGAGATAAAGAGTGCAAAAATAAAATGTTTTAAGAATAATAAAGATAAGATAAGCTAGCCCTCTTTTTGATAAAGTTGAAATCAATAAATATTGGACCCAAGCATTAGAATGAACTTGATAATGTCTGAATGCTTTAAATCATGATTTTTTCTTTTGTCTCACATAATATGTCCTGCAAAGATTCATAATTAGGTTAATCGAAAAGCAGAGAACAAAACTAGAATAACAAAAATTGAAACCTACAAAATAATATCATAATTATTTGCTGCACATAGAAAAAATAAATAACAGTTCAGAAATAATTTTTATACTCAATCATCCTTATAATTTGTAGGGAATGCTAGCCTCTCCTGTGAGGATTCGCAATTGGATATTGGAATGCTATTTGTTTCGCCTATGTCGCTAACTGTGACTCCATATAGGACATCTGCTGTTGCATTACATTTCAATTTCTTTCATCTCATGGTTCATTTCTTTAATTTTTTTGCATTTCTTCAATCAAATTAGTATACTACTCATCCTTCTGTTCTTTAATTTCATATATCCTTCCTTCAAATTAGATATTTGCTCATGATTCTTTTTCATTTTGGTGTCCATAACTATAATACGTTCATTTTTTCCAGTGCTTGTTGTTCTACCGACTCATCCATCATTGATGAGGCAGATGAATTAGAAGCACGACTACTACAACAAGATGCCACTCCCTTAGAGCCAATTTCATACACTCAGTACTTCTTTCGACCTCTACCATGACCATGTTTTTTAGGCACAATTGCTGTACAAAATAAAACATATACCAAATATTAGAGATATGATGAACAAGCATGCATTTTCGAATAAAACACACTGATAGATTTCAACAAAATATAAAAAGTCTTTGCTAGTTTAAATTATAAAAATATTATAACAATTTAATTATTGGCATCACTATCGTCCCCCAATGGATCTTCTAATATTTTGTCTGATTCTGATAGAAGTTCGAACTCATCTTCAGATAGAAATTGATAATCTTCAATTTCTATTATGCCACCATTTGAGTCTCATAAATTTTCTGGATCTTCATCTATATTTACAGGTTCAATATTATTTATGTCATCTTCTTGGAATGCCGGTGCATATCTAAGTGTGCACTTCTTTGTTATGATGTTGATACTTCAAATTTTGATCGGGCTTTGATTTTGCAAAACACCCACCAATCTCTCTTATCACGAGATAAACTCAGATATGTACAATTAATATACTTGAGCAGCTTGAACTACCATAATAAATGGCTCATATTGATTATATGTGTGATTATGTTAACATCCACTAACTTATAATCCGAATGAATCTTTGTACCCACATTTCATGTAGGATCAAACCACTCGCTCTTAAATAATACAATCCTATTATTTTTGATTCCAGGATACTCCAACTCAATAACTTTTTTGAGTTGACCATAATAATCAATTTCATCTGCACTATAACATGAGCCTTTAATGCATGCACCACTATTCATTGTTGTTTTAGAATAAGAGTGGCAGATTGTGTAAATTTATATCCATTAATAAAATACCCATGATAGGTTGTCACATATCTAAACGAGCCTTTACTTTGATTCTGAATGAAAATATTTGAATCTCCATTTGAAGGAACAATTGCATGTGACATAAATTAAAAAAATGATATTAATAAATAAAAGATACTAATAAATTAAATAATTCAAAAATTTAAAACTTAATAATTCTCACATAATTTTTTAACCAATTCGCAAATTTAGTTTCTAGCATATAATCGACATCATTGCTGGAAATTACTAGTTGCTTATATTTTAACTGCTCAACATAAATAAGTACAAATATAAATAGAGAGAGAAGGGTGTATATCAATTTTTAATAATTCCTATTAAAGATAAAATTAAACTATGATTAAACCTACAACCATTTTTGTATACATACTCAATATATGATGCAGCCTCTTTACAATTAAGTAAAACATAGCTCCGGGTTGCTTTGTACTCTTCATCTATCATACATCTTTTCATTGCTCTTCCAAATACTCTTCTAGGGTGCTTGAAGATAGATAGTTTGTCCACAGAATCTTCTACCATCACATTATCTTCATCATTTCGTGGTACATTTCTATTCTTTGTATTGACATGGTCCTCAAAATAATAAGAACAAAATGATGATGCATCTTCTACTAAATATGCATTGCAAATTGAACCTTCAACTTTTGCTTTTTCTAACATTCAATTTCAACTTACAAAGATACCTACAATCATAATGTTAGGTTTCAATTAGATTAAATTACAATATTACTTTTTGTACGAAATAATATAACACAGCAAATTATATGTATTTATCTCTCAAAAGGATAGATCCACCGGAATTGCACTGGCCCTGCAATCCTTGCTTCATATGCCAAATGGATTGGAAAATGCTCCATTGAGTCAAAAAAAACTTGGTGGGAATATCTGTTCAAGCTTACAAATAATAAGTGGAATGTTTTTCTTCTGCCTCAACATGTCATCTATTTTGATTGTGGTTGTAGTTAGCTATTTGAAAAACAATCTAAGTTCTGTAAGGACCTTCCAAACACTTAGGGGAAGTATTTCATGAATGCATTTGGTATTAATCACTGCATAAATACATGACAGTCATGACTTTTCATTCCAAATAAATTAAGATTCTTCTTATCCACGCATCTACCCATATTTGACACATATCCATCAGGGAATTTCAAATTTTTAACATATTCACACAATATCTATCTTTCCTTCTTATTACGTGTATAGCAAGCTTTTGAATTTTCCTATTTCCTCATTCAGTTTCAATTCAGGATGTCGACAGTAATCATTCAGCTCTTGTCTTGATTTTAAAGTGTCTTTTGTTTTTCCATCTACATTAAGGATAGTGTTGATAACATTGTCAAACATATTATTTTTCAATATGCATTACATCTAAGTTATGACGAATTAAATTGAACTACCAATAGGGCAAGTCCCAAAATATTATATGTTTCCTCCAGCCAAATAATTTATCTATTCATCCATTACTTCTAGTAGTTTCTATTTCAGTTACCTTCTTCAAACCCAATCTCTGAATCTTTGTCATAATATCATCTCCTGAACGAACTTAGTGCAACCTTCATCACAGTTTTATTTTTTCAAAATGTGGTTCTATTTCTTCGAAATGGATGATTCTTAGGTAGAAACTTACGATAGTTATCAAACCATGACTGTTTACCACTAAATTTGAGGGTAAATGAATCAGAATTTGTCATGCAATATGAGCATGCAAATCATTCTATAGTTCTCCAGCCAGACAACTTTGAATATGTAGGAAAGTCACTTACCATCCACATAAGGGCTGCTCGCATAATAAAATTTTGCTTCTTTGAGATATCATATGTATCCATGCCAATATCCCACAAATGATTTAACTCTTCAATAAGAAGCTGTAAGAAAACATCCAGCATGGCTTTTGGATTTTTTGTCCTTGGAACCAATATTGACAAAAACATATATTTCTCCTTCATACACAAACACGAAGGAAAGTTATAAGGTGTCACTATCACAGGCCATGTTGAATACTATTCTCCACATTCCCAAATGGCTGAAATCCATCAGTGTAGAGACCGAATCTCACATTTCGACTTTCTACTGCAAAATATTTATGTATATAATTAAATTGCTCCAAGCAAGTAAATCTGATGGATGACACATTACCCCTTCTTCAACCTCATGCTCACAATGCCACCTCATATCATTTTCTATTTCATTTGATGCATATAGTCTCCGTAATCGAGGAATTAATGAAAAAAAAGACATCTTCTTTAAGACAACCTTTAATTTTTGTCGCGTATCTACAATACGAGGTGCCTTCCTAAATCGAGGATGATCACAAAACTTACAGCTAATTAAATCACTATCACCACCCCAATATAGCATGCATCCATTTAAACAACAATCAAATTTTTTCACTGGTAGACCCATTCCTCATAGTAACTTCTTAGTGTTGTAAAAGTTGTTAGTGATCAAATTATTATCCAAAACAATCTCCTTCATCAATTCTGTCACCTAATCAAATAATTTCTCAGACATATAATTTTATTACTTAATGCTCATTAGTCGAGCCACAAGTGACAATTGCAAATTTGTTTTACAACCAGGCCACAACTCTTTATCTGCAGCTTTAAGTATTTCATAAAATTTCTAAGCTTCATGATTAGGTGGTTCATCCATGTAATCCATTCTGAAGTCAGCACTAGCAGCTTCCGTGATCATTCTATGGTATGTGTTTGATGTTTATTCACCACAAGCAAATGATTTAGTACCCTCATTTTGGTCAATATTCAGAGCCATTGTACTTTCCCATGATAAATCCAAACAAAATAATTTGGCACACAAAGTCATATTTAGCCAAATGATATCTTAAAGTATTTGCATCACGAAAAGAGATATTTTGATACTTGTGATGATTACATGGATACTTAATTTTTTCTCCATCCATCAATTTCGATTGACTACATGCATAATTGATGAAAGTTTCAAGTCTAGTCAAAAACATTATTCAAAAAATCATTAATAACCCCTTCTACATCAATTGATGATCTAAACTCATTTTGCCCTATTTTATTTACAAAAAATAATGCACAATCATTATTTTAAATAAAACATTCTATTACTTCAAAATATACAAATAATTAAATAAAATTAATTACAAATGAATATTTAAAAATTAAAAATCATGAATATCGAGGCAATGTGTTTGCAGAATCTACATTCATAGATAAAGAAATTTTTAGCACGATAAAGATTAATAGATATAATAGTAATAGATAAAGGGGGTGCAAAATATGATAATGCAAAAGAAAGGAAAACAAAAAAGAAAGGCATTCAAAGTTTGAAGGAGGAGAGGGAGAGGGAGAGAGAGAGAGAGAAGATATAGGTGGATAGAAAGAGGGGCACAGAAATGGGGAGACAGGAAAGAGAGAGAAGAGAGGAAAGAGAGGGGGAGAGAAATAGTGAAAGGGAGAGAGGGGAGAGAGGGGGGAGGGAGGGAAGAGAATGGGGGGAAAGAGGGAGAGAGATAGGGAGAGAGAAAGAGGGGGTGGAGAGAGAGAGAGAGAGAACAAGCAAGAAGAAGAGCGAGAAAGAAAAATTACAAGAGATAGAGTGTGACACAAAGAAAAAGAGGAAGAGAAGATAGAAATAATTATAGATGGAGGGAGAGACACATAGAGAGTGGAGTGTTAGAATGATGAATTATATAAAATAAAATAAAATTTGTTCTGTACAAACCTATCAAATATTATATCTTTTGTTATACATAAGTTCATATTTGAGCCTGAGGCCCAATGGCTGGTTTAGGTAAGAGTACGACTCTTATTTGTATTATACCATATATGAGCATAATCAACGGACACTCTCATGATATGTGCTTACATATTGTTGACATTATATCTTTAGCCGTTTTATTTCAAGTTAGTGCAACAAAATTGTATTATCTCATATATAATTATATGTTAGGATACATATAGTAAATGTAGTTATAAATAGTTACATATAGTTAAACATATAATTATATATAGATATATGCATACAAATATATAAGTAAATTTAAATAAATGTATATAAAGTTATAAACAATTATATAGATTTACATATATGTATACATATGTATACATAATTAAAAATAAAGTTATATTTATCTATATAGAGTTTTTTATAGTTATACAAATATGTATATATAGTTATAAATTTAGTTAAACATTATGTTGTATGTTTTTATACATATAATTATAAATATAGTTACATGTGGTTATACATATATTTATATGTATAATTAAACTTATATTATACATGTATGTATATACTTTTTCATATAATTTCATTTATTTATACATATAGTTATGTATAGGTATGGATATATAAAATACGTTTTTCATACTAATATATAAAAATGGATATTAAATACATGTTGTTAATTATATATTTAAATATAGTTATGTATACAGTTTTTATAGTTATACATATAGTAAGATAGAATTATTTATAGTTATATGTTATTATACATATAATATATATAGTTATAAAAAGTTATATATTGTTAAACATTTAGTTATATATATATATATATATATATATATATATATATATATATATATATATATATATATCATATGAGTAATTATATTTAGTTATACATAAATATATACAATGTTATAAACAAATAAATAGATTTACATATATGTAAACATATATGTATAAATAGTTAAAAATATAGTTATATTTAATTATATAATGTTTTATTTAGTTTTACAAATATTTATATATAGTTATACACATATAATTAAACATAATGTTTTATGTTTTAATACATGTAATTATAAATATAGTTACATGTGGTTAGACATATAGTTACACATATAGTTATATTTATATTTATACATGTAGGTATATATATTTATACATATAGATATGTATAGGTATAGATACAGTAAAATACATTTTTATATAGTAATATATACAAATGTATATTAAATATAAGATGTTAATTACATATTTAAATATAGTTAAGTATAGAGCTTTTATAGTTATATATATAATAAGATACAATTATTTATAGTTATATGTTATTATACATATAGTATATATAGCTATTAATATTTTGATATATTTAAACATATAGTTATATATAAAGATATTCATACAAATAGTTATACATAAATATATAAAGTTATAAATAAATATATAGATTTATATATATGTATACATAGTTATAAATATAGTTATATTTAATGTTGTAGAGTGTTATATAGTTATAAAAATATTTACATATAGTTATACAAATATTTATACATAGTAATACACATATAGTTAAATATAATGTTGTATGTTATTATACATGTAACTATAAATATAGTTACATGTAGGTATACATATATTACCCATATAATCATAATCCTAACACTTAAAATTATCAAATCCAACTTGCGTTATCATTATAAAGTTTTTTGAATCCAAGATTTCTAAAAAGTTACTAGTTAGATGATTGGTAGCATCATTAATTGGGTGTAAGCCTTGGATTTGAACCTATCATTGTTCTTTGAAGAAGTATATTTTGGTAAACCCTATGAGAATCAAAAATTGATTTTTGAATTCTGAAACTATTATTTTATATTTAAATTAATTAAAAACTTCTGTGAGATAAACAAAGTTTATGCACTTCAGTGCATCAAAAGTGGATAAAAGTTATAAAGTTATAGGAAAAAATATTAAGGGGACCCAAAATGAAAATAATAATGTTTTATTACAATTTTTAATTTTAATATACCATTTGGGGACCCAAATCCAAAATATTTATGATTTGGGTCTTTCAAATTCCTATACTGATAATTACCTTCTTTTAATCATACAGTATGCATATACTCGAGTATGCATATGAGTTTATGCAGAAACTCATTTTTTTCATAAATAAAAATATGCATATGGAGTTTATACATACTCTGTATGCATAAACATATGCATAAACTCGTTTCTGCATACCAAGTAAGCAGAAACGAGTTTATGCATAATGTTTTTTTTAATTATGTTGGGATAATGATGAGTATCCTAATATAGGTACTAAAATATAACCCAAATCAAATATATATTTTATTTTAGATTCCATAACATAATTATCCATTATATATATGTATATATATAAATAGATTAATGATGAAAATATTAAGTATTATTATTATTAGTGTTGTGGAGGAATTCCATTTTTTTTGCAAAGTTAGATAAATGTTAGTGCTATTTTTGGAAGCAACAAAATAAAATGAATAGTACTTTCATTGTCAAGAAAATCTATTTAATAAAATTTTAAAAGTGAACTAATTTAAGAAAATACTTCTCAAAGCAATATTTCTACCTTTTAGTGGTATCAATGGATAATATTAAATTATTTTTGTTATTTTGTTTTGTAATTTAAGAGATGCAAGCCTAATTTTTTTTCTATTTGAAGATTAGAATGATTTGGATTTCTTGTTATGCATGTAATTGCTACTTAAAAGCTATAAGCCTACTCTATTTTCATGTTCTTTTTTCTCTCAATAATTTGGATTTTCTGGCTCCTTTGCAAGACTAATAATTATTCTTGATCAGTAATTTATTTTGATATATTTTTAATTGCTATGTGATCAACTCAAAAACTTACAAAATACCTTTATGCGACATCATAAGCAATGTCTCTTTGTTCAAGCTTCTTTGTGTGCGATCCAAAACAATAATAAAACCCTAATTTATCATTTTCATTATACATGATGAATAGTTCTATACTTAGTCTCTTACAATGGATTTGAACATAATGCAAGTTGATGTGTTGATTTAGCTTGGGTTTAGGTGGGCTCTTAACCTGTCGACTTGCATTCCCACAAACAATTTAGAAATATTAAAAATTTAAGATATAATATATAAAAAAAGGATCATATGGCATACAAATCATGTAAGTGACTAAATATATTTTTTAAATTAAATTTATAATCTCTTTTCTTTGGTTCAAATTAGAAATGTAATCAAATTATGGTGCTAGTATGAATATAATCAACCCTCATATGACTTATAAAATGTCACCCCTCTAGTGGCTATTATGCTTGCATGAAATGAATATACATCATTCTAGCCGTAGGAATCATAATAAATCTTTCTTTTATGGTTCAATATAAATGGATGGATGAATTAACTTCTCAATTATTGATCATACAATAAATACAAGTGGCTCGGACAACATTGAAAAGTAATTATTTAATATAAGTACATAATGAGTTTATAATGACCCAACATAATTTAAAGATGACATTGGACGAGTGTTTATTATCACGATCCTAGGGGACTCTCATTCAGGGGTGTGATGTGCTTAGTTTGATTAATTAAATTAAAATACTTTAAATTCCAATATTATATGTTTTTGAATTTTTAATTATAAGTTTTTACAATTTTTATAAATTACTTATAAAGTATAGTAAAAGTTTATGTATACTATTTCTATAATTATATAGATATAGTTATGTTTAAATAGTTTATGTATACTATTTTATAGTTATATAGATATAGTTATGTTTAAACACACTTATATAAAATACACTTATATTTATGTATACAATTT